>QVTF01022645.1:275000-290000 GCA_003573665.1 Oxygymnocypris stewartii
TGCCATCGAATCATTTCTGAAGACACCTTCAGAGGTACATTCATATAATTAATTCATTAAAATATTCATGTGTATAATTCCCTTAGCACTCGTTTAAAACCTCCCAGCTTTTCCGCTCTATTTTCACTCAAAACAAAACTATTCTGCTGCTGTGCGACACTGTTACTGAAAACTGTGCTTTATGCTGGACAGTATTTATTTATCGTGAGTTTTTGCACAGTATTGCATGTATACCTCGTCTCCTGCGTACTGTGTAAGTCATTATTAAAAGGCAGCAGCGATTTGCACTAAGTGTATAAAAGCCATAGATTCTATTTACATGGTTAAAATAGAAATATGTTCTGCTATTTATACTACTTATTGATAATAGTGGCAATTATCTGCACCTCAGTATTATAACACATTATAAAAAAGTATGCAATAATAACTTATTAAGGGTAAATTTTAATTTTAATTCAAATTATTAAATGGATGCCACCTTATTGGGACAATAAAGCGCTCTCTACACCTACCCGACTTTCAACTTTTTGATTATTTCCTTCATTTGTATTGAAAATAAATGCCTTTCTGATGCGATATGAGATTTGAAAAGGAAGAAAAAAGTTCACGAAAAGGCGGGTTCGTACCCGGGTCGATCGGGTCAAAATAACTGACACACTGCGCCACTGGAGCTGAAAAAGTCAACAGTCTTTTGTAATATTGACCAGACCAATCACACGCTGGTGGGCGGAGTTAGTGTAAATAGACACTGTTATTAAAAGCTGTTTGAAGAGCATTCCTTCTGTGTGTGTGTGTTGCGTAATACATGGCAGTCCCCTTATGTTGCCAGTATGTATGTCTGTTTTAGTCTGTGCAGGCGCGCAGATTGCACTGGGGACGCGGGGGGGACATGACCCCCTCAGATTCATAGTGACCCGATCCGTCCCCCTCACTCTCTCTACGAAAGACACATCGGTAAACAGAGGATTGATCAGGGTTTCCGCTATGTTCATTAGCCCGGTCCACCGCTCCTTAAACATACGAAAATCGCTGACCGAGTCCCAAAACACACTTGTAGCCAATCACCAGTAAGGGGGCGTGTCTTGTACTGATAGAGAGAGATGACAGATAAACATAAGAGGAAAATATCAGAGAAACAAAACATTAAAGAGAAGGGTTATGATCACGTAAATATCCCCCCCACCACCACCACCAGTTAAAATATTCAATTTGCACCCCTGAGTCTGTACATAAAACAAGAACATCTGTCAATGGGGCAGACTGTCGTTTTGATTAAGCTCTATGAGACCATTGGCAGATATTTTTTAGGTTTAGTCATAAACTGACTTTCAGAAAAAGCAAGACTTCTGGCGTCCGTCGGGTAAATGCTTCTTGATTTGAGAAACATTAGACATTCGCACTGAGGAAGAACAGCAGGTTTTCAGGACAAGATATTTACATATTCTAATTAAGCTATTTGTTTTTGTAAATTATTTTTAGTTCAAATGTAATGTATTGGTTTGTTGGGAATTGCCAATATTTGGACTTTTATGCATTTCTAAATATCATCATGTTCTGTAGGTCTCTAGATTTAGAGATCATATGTGTCCCAGGACCACAAAACCAGTCATAAGGGTCAATTCAAAAAAATAGATTTATACATAAACTGAATAAATAATATTTCCATTGATGTATGGTTTGTTATGATCGGACAATATTTGTAAATCTGGAATCTGAGGATGCAAAAAAATCTAAATATTGAGAAAATCATCTTTAAAGTTGTTCAAATGAAGTCTTAGCAATGCATATTACTAATCAAAAATTACGTTTGGCTATATTTACGGTATTTACATAATATCCTAATGATTTTTGGCATAAAAGAAAAGTTGATAGTTTTGACCGATACAATGTATTGTTGGCTATTAGTACAAATATACCGGTGCTGCTTCAGACTGCGTTTGTGCTCCAGGGACACGTTTGGGCTTATTTTGAGTTTATCCTGATGCAAGGGTTTGTGTGAAGCACATGAAGACACTAGAGGTCAGTGTTGATCCTCTGCTTCTCGTCTCAATCCCTCTGGGCTGTTTTTAGGTTTTGTACTCTATTCAGTACACTACAGTCAGGCTTTGTCTCTTGCATCATTTGTGTTTGTGCCAAACATCATAATCACTGCAGTAAAGCGTTGCTATCCGCAGCACAGACATCTGAAAGAATGACGTGGTCACTGAGGTCTCTCAAAGACACTTTGGGTGGGTTCATTCATTTCCACTGAGGTCCAAATCTTTAGGGAACACAACACATTGATGCTTTCTGTAGTAGATCGTGGATTTGCTGTCTGTACAAAAATAGCTACTTTTAAATGACCCAAAATAATCCATCTATAATGCAGCGATGATTCAGTCGCTTCGTGTAAGCACAGTTGATCTGAATGGATCGATCTGGAAATAATCTGATTAATATAAGAACTAATTAAGCTTGTAAACACTATGCTCGTCAGAAATCACAGATGTGTGTGTGTGAATGTGTGCATGTTTATTAACGTTCATATTAACACGTTCAGAACCAGGAATCCATTCTGATGGTCAGAAATGAGTGCATGTAAACACATTTAAATAATCTATCAACTAATCAATTATAATTGATAATGACAATAATGATCCACACACACTAACAGTTAGACGTTTTTGAACAGTGTTTTATAAAGATATCTGCATTTATTTGATCAAAATACATTTTTAAATATTTTTCATATTTTAAATAACTGTTTTCTATTTTCATATATTTTAAACTGTAATTTATTTATGTGATGCGCAGCTGAATTTTCAGCATCCTTACAGCAGTCTCCAGTGTCACATGATCATGATTTCCTGCTCAAAAATTATTATTATTATTATTATGTTGTTGAAAACAGCTGAGTATATATATTTTTAAATGTATTTATTTATATATTTAACATCACTACACAATAAAAAAAACATACAAAAAACAATATACAGCACACGTGATGTCAGTTTGTGATTTATATAATTAATAATACATAAAATGCATAAATGAAGGAATATAAAGCTCTGACTTCCAGAGATTTTCTGAATTATTTTCACATAAAAAAGAAGGAAAACAGCATCCATGCATGCATTAATTACTCCAATCCAAAACAATATATAAGAGCCGAGCACAATCCCAGATATGATGTCATGCTCTTCCTTTACCATGTGATCTAACGATACATTCAACTAATGATTCATATTTAACGAGCTTAGTTTTACAGTGTTGGAGAACAGCTTGTTCAGCTAGAATTAGAGCAATGTAAACCAATTGTACATCCATCTCCAAGCATAATCCTAATAAACAGCACGAAGGAGATTACGGTATTTCTATATTAAGCACCATGTGTAATTTCTCTATAACTATAATAATTCTGATCAGGAGTATAATACCATAAAGAGTGAAGGTGCGTGTCTGTACCAAGATTACATTGAACACAAATGGTCAAACATATTTATATTGTGTAATATATACTCTGTAATCATGTCAAGTGGAATTATTAATCATAAAAAAGTTATACAAACTTGTGTACATGTATAAAAATCTCATAATACAAGTCCCATTTTTCAATATGTAGATACATCAAATGATCTCATTAATCATTTATTTAGCATTTTTTATGGTGTAAGTGTTCTGATCTGAGTTACTAATACAGAAGCGTATTGTGCTTAATATTCACTTCTGATTACTTCCTTTATATGTATATAGTGAATACATTCTCCCGGGACATGGTTGAATCTTTAATGGAAATGAACCTGTTAATTTCAGAGTTATGCCACATTGACTCAAAAAAGAGGATTCGTGTTCATCAGGATTATACCAAATAAGAGAATGTATGCATGGGTCCATTGAAGAATTAGTTATATTTTTAATTTTACACCAAGTTTTTAGAGTTGAAGAAATGTATTTATTCTTAAATTTGTATTTATGTTCCAATAAAAGTTAGATCAGCTAATTGAATTTTCTTGCAGTCCACCCAAGCCTCATTATCTGAATTCATATGTATAATGATCTTGCAAAGACTGCTCGATCTTGCAGGTTTGCACTACACAACATCAGAAAGATCAGGCCCTTTCTGACAGAGCATGCTGCACAACTTCTTGTCCAGGCCCTTGTCATTTCTAGACTGGACTACTGCAATGCTCTTCTAGTCTGGACTTCCATCAAACACAATAAAACCTCTACAAATGATTCAGAATGCAGCGGCACGACTGGTCTTCAACGCTCTTTGAAGGTCAGCTGGTCATCGAAGATTACACCAAGATTTCTGACCGAAGCTGATGGGGTAATTGTTGATGAACCCAACTGAATCGTGAAGTCATGCTGTAGAGTTGGAGTTGCAGGGAAGACAAGAAGCTCAGTCTTTGCCAGGTTGAGCTGTAGATGGTGTTCTTTCATCCATGCCGAGATGTCTGCCAGGCAGCCTGAGATCCGTGCAGCTACCGTTGGATCATCTGGTCGAAATGAGAGATAGAGCTGTGTGTCATCAGCATAGAAGTGGTAGGAGAAGCCATGTGCCTGTATGATGGGAGCCAGTGATGTAGTGTATGTGGAGAAGAGGAGGGGTCCAAGAACCGAGCCCTGGGGAACCCCAGTGACCAATTTATGTGCTTTGGATACCTCCCCTCCCCAGGCCACCTTGAAAGACCGACCAGTGAGATTCATTCAAACCATCGAAGTGGAATCCCAGTGATGTCTAGTGATGAGAGGGTGGACAGGAGGATCTGATGATTGACAGTGTCAAAAGCGGCAGACAGATCCAGCAGAATGAGGACTGATGATTTGGAATCAGCTTTTGCAATTCGCAGGGCTTGAGTGACCGAGAGTAGTGCAGTCTCAGTTAAATGGCCACTCCTGAAACCTGACTGTTTAGCATCCAGTAGATTATGCTCTGACAGAAATGAGGATAACTGCTTGAAAACAACTCGTTCAAGCATTTTGGCTATGAATGGCAGGAGAGAGACAGGTCTGTAGCTATCTGTAAGTGAAGTGTTTAATGTAGGTTTTTTGAGCAGTGGGGTTACCCGAGCCTGCTTGAATGCAGTGGGGAAGATGCCTGTGGAAAGATGTGTCTCGCCATAGTGCTCTCTTGTGTGTATTTTAGTTTGGTGTTCCATTCACGATGCATTGTGTGTAATATTTTGCATTGATATAGCATCGCATTATGGTGATTGTGATTGGATTCTGTGCTGTTTCGATCATGCGAACCCAAGATGGTTCATTACAGCGGATCACACTGCCATCGCATGTCTAGCACACATCACACTGCTTTGCTGTCTGCCTCCCATAGATATTCATGGAAAGTCCACTTATGACATATACATGCATTAATGTGAATATCAAGGGCATGACAGTGATTTATTCTGATTTACTACAATCATCATTATTTCATATAAAACCTCTGTCTGCAGCTGAAGCTATAAACATGTGTTATACCTGAAATTAAACATATTTTATTTCCCCTAGTTGCCAAGCCAACAATTTTTATTCACTTATGTACTAAAATAACTAAAAGTGAAACAAATAAAAGTTGTTTTTTTTTTCACAACAAAATCAATACAATTCAAACTAAATCAGAAAATATATATATTATTTAAATATATGAATGAAAACTATAATAGTGTCTAAAGTAACACTGGGTCGTTGTGGTGCTTCTGGTTGATTATACACTCATGCTTGAGAGATGAATTAAATCACACTTGACTGAAAATACCTTCTAGTTATGTTAGTTAATGCACATTGTTTTGGCTTTTATAGTAGTTTTAGGTATTCACTTGTGCAGTCTGAAAAAGGTGGCTTGCCCACTTCAGCTTAGTGGAGAGTTCCTGCCGCAAGTGGAGGAGTTTAAGTATCTTGGGGACTCGATTTACCGGTCAATCTACGTTCCTACTCTCACCTATGGTCACGAGCTGTGGGTCATGGCCGAAAGGACAAGATCCCGGATACAGGCGGCCGAAATGAGCTTTCTCTGCAAGGTGTCTGGGCGCGTTCTTAGAGATAGGATGAGGAGCTCGGTCACTCGGGAGGAGCTCAAGAGTAGAGCCGCTGCTCCTCCACATCGAGAGGAGTCAGCTGAGGTGACTCGGGCATCTGTTCCGGATGCCTCCTGGACGCCTTCCTGGCGCGTCCCACCGGGAGGAGACCCTGGGGAAAACCCAGGACATGCTGGAGAGATTATGTCTCCTGACTGGCCTGGAGACGCCTCGGTACCCCCCCCAGGAGGAGCAGAAGGAAGTGTCTAGGGAGAGGGAAGTCTGGACGTCTCTGCTTAGACTTCTGCCCCCGCGACCCGGCCCCGGATAACCGGAAGAAGATGGATGGATGGATGCATCGTTTATCTGGAGATTTCCTCATGACATTGATCTCCTCTCGGTCAGATTTGCCTTGTTTGCTCAGACCTGCAGGTTGATGCTTTCTCTGTAACATCACATGAGCTGTGAACGGCTGTGGCCAGTATTGATCCGCGTGTATGTTCAGTATTCAGTGAAACATGAAGAAATGCCAGACCGACTGATGTTAATCAATGGTTTGCATGTGATCCTGGGGACGATGGATAGCGATAATGGCTAGTGAGATGATTGTTTTTGACTTTAGTGGATAAAAGCACATGTTGTGTATGATTGTAAAGCATTAATGTGTGGGTTGCTTTGTTACGTTGATTATTGTGGTTTTGAGCGCTAATGGACTAATAATGGATAGGAGTACTGAATGTGGTGTTTCATAATGAAATATTGTGGATCTGGGTGTCAGCTTTTTATGACCATAAACGAATGAATAACAGCGGTCGAGCCGCCGCCTCACATGCACACAACATATTCTTAGTGTTCAATGGACTAAAATGTAAACAATCCTATTAACATAACAACACAATATAAGTGAGTTGAAACTTCAATGACAAGCATGTAAAAACCTTAATATCGGAATCATTCATATTTGATTTTTTTCAGCTGTACATAAACAATATACTTAAAAATTATGGTTCTCACGCATTTGTGAGCTCTGTCAATGCGTTGCATATTGTTGGCTTCAGGACATGCTATAACTGAGAATAAAACACGACTGCCCCACTGGTAATGTACTTCATGTGTTAATGGGACCTTTCCCCGTGATGCGCTTTCTTAATGGCCACATCTGCAACACTTGCTTATATTATAAAGGTGTCTTTACACAGTTAAGGCTGCTCTGTGCCTGATCAAAATTCAATGCAAAGGCATAATGACTGGGATAAAGGCTGCCTGCCCAGACCAGTGTTATTGTAGTGTTATCAAGATATTGTTATAAAGTTTTATTTTCAGAATTCATTCTCATTCTCAAAATTCAATTTAAGTATTCATTTAATTTTGTTGTAAATTTTTATGCATGTCTATTTAATTTAGTACATGAAGGTAAAAATATATAAAATAAGAACTGTTGCTATGGGAACTAGCTGTAGTTTTAACGAAAGCTTTTTTATATTTTATTTCAGTGAACATTTATTTTGTTTCAGGAACCATTTTGTATTAACTGTGGCCCAGACCCACTTCAGCCGCTAGTGTCGAAGCATACAGTACTGCTGTGCTGTAGCTGTGTTTGAGCATGTACACCTACAGTATATGCTGCCACCTTGCAGTGTACCGGATCTGTGCTTTATCTTGTTTAATCATCAGAATGAGCTTTATTGCCACGCATGTTTACAATTTATTTTAGTGACGAGCTCCACAGTGCAATAGAATGACAGCGACAAGACAGGACAGGATAATAAAAGTGATAATGTATCAAATAGACAATGTACAAAATAGCAAAGACACTATATATAAAACTAGATGAAAAAGTTTGTGAACAAACTTTGAAGTTGGCTTGAGAAAGTCTGACCAGAAAGTTTTAAAAAGTTTGAAAAGTTTAAAAAAGTTAGGAAAGTTTTAAAAGTTGCTAGCATGTTGCTAGCATGATTTTAGCATGATCAGCATGTTGCTAGCATGTTGTTAGCATGATTAGCATGTTGCTAGCATGTTGCTAGCATGATTAGCATGTTTTAGCATGATTAGCATGTTGATAGCATTTGCTAGCATGATTTTAGCATGATTAGCATGTTGCTAGCATGATTAGCATGTTGGTAGCATGTTTGCTAGCATGATTAGCATGTTGCTAGCATGTTTTTAGCATGATTAGCATGTTGCTAACATGATTAGCATGTTGCTAGCATGATTAGCATGTTGCTAGCATGTTGATAGCACATTGCTAGCATCATTAGCATGTTGCTAGCATGATTAGCATGTTGCTAGCATGTTGATAGCATTTTGCTAGCATCAATAGCATGTTGCTAGCATTATGATACCATGTTGCTAGCATGATTTTAGCATGATTAGCATTTTGCTAGCATGATTAGCATGTTGCTAGCATGATTAGCATGTTACTAGCATGTTTCAAGCAAGATTAGCATGTTGCTAGCATGATTTAGATAGATTAGAAATAGTATTAGATAGAGTGGAAGCTTAAATTAGTTTGAATGGGATAGAAATCGTACATAGAAGGGAAGTCTGATTGAGTCTAATGGGCTTCAGTCTGTTTAGATTTGAATTTTGACAGTTGGAATTTGAATAGTCTTGGCTCATCTGAACATTCCGTCAGTGTAAGTCTATATGATTTCTTATGATATTTAATCTTCAGTTTTATGAAAATCATAAGTCTGATCAGTTAGAAAAGATATAGCAACACGAGTCAGAACTTCAGTAACTTTCACAAGCCAACTTAATGATTGTTGTACTGTAAGTGTCTCATCTCACACACTTCATACCCACAGCCTCGTGCAAAAACAACCCTTGAAATAATAAAACAAAATAAAAACACCCGAGCCTCAAATCATTTACACTCTTTATTTGAGTCAAATATCCTTAGTGCTGGAGGGATGAGCAATGACTGATGGGTAAATGTGCCTCTGATTTACCGCTCTCAGATCTGCCCAGTTCACTTCATAGGGCCCTTGTACGCTCCTCAGACGACTCTGGGGTCTGCTTCATCTCGGCCTATTACAGTGTGAGCATTAGTGAAGATGTTACTGTAGTGTGCAGACGGTAAGAATGAACTGATTTGTCTCTGTTTGACCAGTTTGTCCTTCATGAGGTTAAAATGATGTGGAAGTATTGACTGATGGTGTTATGAAATGATGAATGGCATGTAAACATATTTCGACAGCATGCTGTTTGAACTGAACCACATAGACGGTTTCTGTTTCTGATCATGTGAATCCACATTAACACACCCATCTGAGATGTGCTTATAGACCGATATCGTGTTTGCAAACAGCGATGACGGGGTTTGTGGGCGGAGCCTATCAGGTGGCAGAAAATGACCGATTTGTAGCAGCAGGTCATTTTAGTTTATATTCATAATTCTGATTTTTTTTCTCATAATTCCGAGATTATATCTCAGTTGTGATGAGGAAAGTTGTCAATTGTGGTGGCAAGTGGTGTCCCTCTACTTTACAACAGTTGAAATAAACGTTAAATATCAATAAATTATAAAATCTTTGTATTCTGTAGGGTAAACACAATTTGTGCACTACTAATAGTTGCAGTTTTGTTTTAAAATACGTATTTAATTGAGTTTAAGAGATTGCATTTGTAACAAAATATGCACGTTCCTTAGAGAGGAATCATAAAATGTAATTGCAACATAACATTTTTAACACAAATAAAGTGGTTATAGATTTGATTTAATATGTGCAATTTTATTAAATCGAAAAAAAAAAAATCTTGTTTTGTTTAAGAAAAAAGTTGTGTCCCCAAAATCCATGTCTGGGGTGTTACAGCAAGTGATAAGAAAAGGGGGGGATTATATTTGGACTACTTCCTGTGTGTAAAGGTCACTGCAGGTGCTGGCTGATCTGAGGGGTGCATGGGAAGGACATTCTTTCTTACTTATTCAATTTCTTAAGTTTAGCTACATTTCTGACTTTATTAGTACTGTCTTTTCTGGTAACACAGAGCCTACGGTAACTTGCAGAATGACACAAGTGGCTGTGTACATAAATGTTCTTAAGCCTTCATTTGAATGGATATAACATATTAAACTAACTTTAAATACATAGCAATATATTTTATTAGAGAAAAACAAGCATTGTCATGCTTTAAGGCTAATACAATATGTCCCCTACGAACTCCATATGTTTAAATCAAATTTCTGCTTTAACCCTTTACGAATCCAGCGTACCGCCGGCGGGACGCCTAGTGGTGACAGGGTAAAGTCGTCAAAAAAAAAAAAAAAAAAAATGTCATGTCATATATCCACGGACAGCTGAGATTCTTGTGATTGTAAGATACAATAAACACAGCATGTACAATCAGTGTCTTTATCAGACCACTT
The DNA here is from genome assembly GCA_003573665.1 of Oxygymnocypris stewartii. Taxonomy (NCBI): domain Eukaryota; kingdom Metazoa; phylum Chordata; class Actinopteri; order Cypriniformes; family Cyprinidae; genus Oxygymnocypris; species Oxygymnocypris stewartii. Next base: position 285,366 of record QVTF01022645.1, read on the forward strand.
TGTGTTGCCATAATGCAGACATGCGTGATAGTACAGACATACATAGCAATAACACAGTAGGGATGCAATATAACACCAATATAAGAAAAAAACCACAAATTAAATAATGTACTATGTACAGAAATAGAAATATAGGAAAAAAATGTATTTAGATGATAAATTATAAATATATATGTAATTTTAAAAGTGTACACATTTTGGATTCTATGTATAAATGTCACAATAATGAGTTTATGCTTCAGTTACTATGTGTCAGTAATTATTGACAGTGAATCTGGATGAGAAACTGAATATTTCTAAGTGTAACCTTTCATTAGAGCCCAAAATGATGACATTCAAGAATTACAGCATTGTATGTGTTGTTGGTTACAAAGGGTCGTTTGGAGTTTCCCAAGTGTCATTTTTTTGGAAGCGTCTAGACATAAAATTAGATAAACATGTGTAAAACACTAATTTTCTAATATAATGTTTATCAAATGCAAAATTTGGCTTGGTAAGGCTTCATTCTGTGATCAGTTCATACCTCCCAGCTATAGTCATCTGCAGGCTTATATTTACAAACAAAATGCAGGCGGAATTATTATTTTTTTTTTTTAGTGTATTCAAAGTGCTATTACTCAATATCAGTAAGACTAACAGTGTTTCTGACTGTCGAGAAACAAACCTCAGAGTGTCCCCTTTCAAAGGAGACCAACACCATGCATATCATCCAAATGGCTCAAGAACAGCATGCAATTTACTTTGGGTATGCCTTTACGAAGGAATCGTAAAGGGTTAAAAGTGGTGTAATCGTAGCGAGTTTAAACGTCTGTGTTTAGCTTCAAACGGTATCTTTGTCAACTGTATTCGATTCTGACATCCAAAGGCACGTCAATACTGTTTTTCCTCTTATTCCTCTCGTTACCAGTGTTTTGTAACTGTGACCTGTTCTCCAAACGAGTCCACAGTATCTTAAAGGTGCTGTTATTGATTTCAGCTGTGTTGCAAACATTGACTAGACTTTGATTCAAACACACGTCTGCTGGCGTCCATGACAACATCATATACAAACAACAAACCACTTATCTAACCGTAAGAAGCAGTGTCTGCACACGATGCCACCCTAAACACACCCCAGTCAATCTCTGGTGATCTCTGGACTCTGGACTGCGTGACTAGTTAAACTAGTTAAAGCCTCTACAGCTGCTGAAGTGTGTGTGAGGAACTCTTGCTCTGAACGCTTGTTGTTGATTGGAGATGTGACTTCAAGCATCTCTTTCTGCATCAGTCTTTACGTTGGCATATGTACAGTGTATATATATATATCAGCATCTCTATAGTGTCATGTACTAGTCTGCACTATTATTTCATTCCCAGCCTCTTCAGGGATGATACAGCTGGAACAAGTGGTGGATTAATATCATTAACTAAAACTACCTCGGGGGGGGGGTACAAAACAAGGTAGTTAGTTTAAAACTAAGCTGAACCATTAGCATGCCAAATAGAGTCTCTTCTGTGGTCTGTTTAAATGAATCTTTGGTTTCGTGACCGATTCTCACTATTAACTATGAGCTAGGCAGGTACCTGTTAAGAGGTATGGGCGGGTTAAGGGATCTAAAATATGCTCATGCAGAATTTGACATTAATATGTGCTTTATAAGTACTAATAAACAGCCAGTGCGGTAATAATATGCATGATAGTTAATAGTGAGAATTAGACCTTAACTGTCAGCGTTCTGGACTCAAATATAAAGTGCAGAAAAAATAATCATTTTAATTCCTAATGTTAATTTTCAAAGCAAAATAAAAACTATCCGGACTGTAATAATAGTCCTATAATAATAATAACCCTGGAACAGTGTGAAACCTAGAAGGAGCTGTAATAAAGAGGAGTCTTGTCGAGTGTTTAATGATGGGTTGTTGCTGCTGTGGCCTCTTAGTGTGGACTTTGGCCTCATAAACTTTAAACTGTGGGCTCTTTATGTAGCGTTGCGTAACATTTATGGCATTAGTAATAGCGTGAGTCAGCAGCAGCAGAGACACGTCTCACATTGTGTCCGGCTCTAATGCTGCCATACAACAGCCACATTACAGGCTAATCGAATCTGGTTTCAGAGGTGTGACCGGGGTTATGGGGCGGGACGGTCATGTGATCGGGGTCATCGTGCGGCGCGGGACGGTCATGTGACCGGGGTTATCGGGAGGGACAGTCATGTGACCGGGGCCATCGGGTGGGGGGAATGGTCATGTGACTGGGGTCATCGGAGGGGGACGGTCATGTGACCGGGGTCATCGGGCGCCACAGACATATGACTGGGGTCATTGGGCGGATGGTCATGTGACCGGGGACATCGGGGAGGACGGTCATGTGACCGGGGACATCGGGGAGGACGGTCATGTGACTGGGGACATCGGGGGAGGATACGGTCATGTGATCGGTGTCATCGGGGGAGGATACGGTCATGTGATCGGTGTCATCGGGGGAGGATACGGTCATGTGATCGGGGTCATCGGGGGAGGATACGGTCATGTGATCGGGGACATCGGGCAGAACGGTCATGTGATCGGTGTCATCTGGTGGGACGGTCATGTGATCGGTGTCATCTGGTGGGACGGTCATGTGACCGGGGACATCGGGGGAGGATACGGTCATGTGATCGGGGTCATCGGGGGAGGATACGGTCATGTGATCGGGGTCATCGGGGGAGGATACGGTCATGTGATCGGGGACATCGGGCAGAACGGTCATGTGATCGGTGTCATCTGGTGGGACGGTCATGTGACCGGGGACATCGGGTGGGGACTGCACTGTGTGTTTGTGTTAGATGCGGATGGGTTTGTGACTGTACTTGCAGTGAATCGCACGTCATAATTTACTTCAGAATCAGAAGACCATTTGTATTTGATATTATATTGTGGAAATTGTATTTCGCATGAACAACATTAAAGTGCACGCCCAAAAAAGATAATTCTGTCATCAGTTACTCGCCCTCATATCATCCCAAACACAAAAGAAGATAATTTGAAGAATATTGGACAGGAAGTAATTGAATTGTAATTGACGAGGAAGTAATTGATGTGAAGTTTTTCATGATAATGATGCACGTTTTCCACAAAAACTTGTGTCCAGATGTTTGTTTCTAATTTAATTCTGATCGTTCTCAGAGATGATTCTCATTAGATTCTCATTACTGTAATACAATTCTGCCTGGACACAATGATAAGAAAAGGAAGGAAGGAAGAGGATAGATTAGCTGGAAACTGTGTCCAGCCTGTGAGTGTGTGCGAGAAAGAGAGAGAGAGAGCGTGTGTGTGTGTGTGTGTGTGTGTGAGAGCGTACGTGCAATTTTGTGTGTGTGTGTGTGTGAGAGCGTGCGATTGTGCGTGAGTGAGTGAGTGAGAGTGTGTGTGTGTGTGTGTGTGTGTGTGTGAGTGCATGTGATTGTGAGTGTGTGTGTGTGTGTGTGTGTGTGTGTGTGTGTGTGTGTGTGTGTGTGTGTGTGTGTGTGTGTGTGAGAGAGAGAGCGTGCGAGTGTGTGTGTGTGTGTGTGTGTGTGTGTGTGAGTGCATGTGATTGTGAGTGTGTGTGTGTGTGTGTGTGTGTGTGTGTGTGTGTGTGTGTGTGTGTGTGTGTGTGTGTGTGTGTGTGGCTCATGTCAGGTTGATCTCTGCTCCAGATGAATCTCATCAGCACTTTGTTGAAAATACCAGGATAGTTAATGAATTGTAAAACCTAATTAATTGTTATTTTGACTGGTAGTGTAATTAGTAATGTAATGGCTTATAGTCACTGTCAAGTTTAATATGAGGTCATTTTATTGTCAGAGTATTTGATGTCAGATTAAACTGATTAATGAAGTGAGCACACACACACACATGGCTGTATTTAGTTGCATAGAAAGCTCTTGCTCTGGATTATGAGTGTGTGAGCAACAGCCAGATGTATGTTTTAAGCTCTGTTAGTTCACTGAGCTCAAACACAGACACACACACACACACACACACACACACACACAGACACAGACACACACACACACAGACACAGACACACACACACACACACACAGAGCAATAAGCCTCTGTCCATTCCAGAACAATTATTTAGGCTTGCATGAAGATGGAGGCGGAGCTACAGTCGGCCAATCTCCCACCAGCCCCTCCACACACTCACACACACACACACACACACACACATGCTTGCATAATCGCAGTGGAGCGAGAGACAGTCGCACGCTCATGGCTGGATGGTACCGCTGCTCCTGCGCTTGAGGACAGACAGGCCAGACAAAGGCAGGCGTGATGGGGCAGCTGTGCTGCTTCCCTCTCTCCCGACCGGAGGATAAGCTCAGTAAGTGTGTGATCAGGGATCTGTGAGCATCGTGAGCGCCGAGGCTGTCTGCATGATGCTTGAGCTCGGATGATTAGCGTGATTTTCTGCACTGATTGGGGTCTGGCTTGGGGGGGAGTGACTGTGCTCTGGATGCAAACCCACTGAAATACCATTTAGATGCGTGATAATGACATTTAGGTCTAGAATTAGGGTTAGGATCATGATCAGCTCAGCTCTCAGTCTGTAATGAAGGTGCACCAGACTGTAGAAGGAGAACTGTAGCTTTAAATAAGGAGAAGTGTTGTGGAAGAACTCCTGTAACATCT
>QVTF01022645.1:295000-322500 GCA_003573665.1 Oxygymnocypris stewartii
AGGTTATGTTGAAACACTAAAACTAAAACACTGTAACAGTAGAAGATGAGAAATCAGTCACACGTCAAGTGAAAAACCTACCCCAATGTCATAAACGTAGCTCATACGTCACATGATTCATTACTGACCAGAGCACAGAGATGTTGAAACGTTTCTCAAATCAAATCTAGATCTAGTGTTAATCGAAACTCATGCACTTCATTTGTAGTCTTTTTATTTAATGCAGAAAATATTACAGAAGGGTAAAAATGAGCAAAGGTCAGTCCGAGTCGCTGATTTTGGGAACAGAATGAATGAAACTGCATTGCATGTATTATAACAACACCCTTTCACCGCTGTTAAAGGAATTGTCCACATAAATGAGGTTTGTATGCATCCAACAGTTCGGTAAAGCTTGATGGCTTCTCAGAGCAGGGATTTGGCCTGTCACTCATGTATCTGTTGTAAGGTCATTTCATTGTCCCAGTGATTAAGAGAGTTTTTGCTGTATTGTTAGGAACGTTTTTCCCAGATTGACTTCAGAAGTTTCCCAGATCCAGAAGGCCGGCTGGATCGTGAGGAGAACGTGTGAGATCTGGACTGTAGATGCTCAATGAGTCAAGCATTGAATTGATTGAGTAGATGTTGTAAATGGCTGATGTGTTGCTTGTATGTATTTTAAGTGTGTCTCTTCTGATGCTCAAGCAGATCAATGTTATGAAAGCATCCCAGTGTTTTAATGTGACTCTGCATATTAACCTGAGATTTGAGAACGATTTCAAGCATCCAAGGAGCAAGCAAATAGCGGAGACACTGGAGAGGCTGATGTTGTGTTTGGCCTGTGGTTTGATGGATGATTCAACTAACACCAATCCATTATTGTGCTGGTGTAAACAAGGCTCACAGTGCACTGAGCATCAAATCAATTATGGAAACAAATAAAGCTGCACAATTAAACAAGTAATGGAGATGATGATGATGCAGTTCATCGTAAAAGGGTCGATTGCTGCGCTGATTTCAGATCTGCTTATCTGTTTATAACGTGTTTTTGCTCTAGTTGAGTGATGTGAGGAATGAGTGTCAGGAACTACATCTGCTCTTTTTCTAATCACCCAGGAGTAGATGTGGCGAAATAAGGCATTGATTGTGCATTTTCAACATTTAATAATCACAACTACCGTATCAAGGGAAATAATCAATCAAGCAATGTCATTATTGCTATGCTGGTGGTGGAGCTGGAGAATGGTTGTGGAGAAATCTGCAGAAGATGATCTGGAGCTGATCTGATGTGATTGAGACTGAAGCATGCGCTCATGACCAGTGTTGGGGAAACGTACTTTTAAAAGCAATGCATTACGATATTGCGTTTCTCCCTTAAATAAAAACTAATTACGTTACTTAGTTACTTTTTGTGGGAAGTAATGCATTACATTTTTTTGAGTTGCTTTTTAAATCTGGGCAGGGCGTGCTTGCTTGTTTTTAATATAAAAATATATTTTACAAATGTAAAAGGGTAATTGACAAATACAAATTGGACTGTTTCCTACGGTGTGACGTAGCAAAAATATATAGAAAAACTAAAACTTATACAAATAACATGAAAAATGTCTCTTCAATATTAGAGTTACAAATAGGTTTATCCTCAATGTTAGAGTTTTTTTTAATGTACATTTTTGCTGTCACACCATAGGACACATTGATACGTCAACTACCCACAAGCATCAAAAATGAAATGAATAGGCCTCGTGCTGAAGGAAATGTAAATTCACGTCTGTACACTAGAGGGCGCCGCTCAAACTAATCACATGAAGAATATGACGCATTCAGCAACTGAAATCAAACACAAGTGTGTACGTTTTGCTCAGTATGGTTAAATCGGATCATCGAAGGTCAGTAGCAAAGACATTGGTTAATAAAATGGGACTAAATACATAAATTATATTAGTTAATATATTGAATTATTGCATGTTTGTATAATATTCTGAATTTGCGTTTCACTGTTCTTTATTGATTCTGGGGATCACTGAATGTGTTTGTGTGCAGTGAGATGATAAATACTGTTGATATTTAGTCTAGATCTACAGTAAGGTCATGTTCACACACTTGCTCCTGATTTCTGTCACTCAATACATCAGAAACAAAGTAACCTTATTTGAATAACTCCTTCTAAATTAAAAAGTAATGCATTACTTTACTAGTTACTTAAAAAAGTAATCTGATTACGTAACCCAACACTGCTCATGACGGGGAATCAGCGGCGTCTTCATCTGTGTGATTCTGATGGTTTATGATGCTCAGATTGAGAGGAAATCACTTCAGGTTGCTAAATATGTTGTTTATCTTGCAGATCTTGTGCAAAGCAGGCAGCGTGCCACACGGACAAGTACGTGCTCCTCCCTTCATGTCTCTGTGTAGTGTACTTCAACCCCTCACTACCCTACTACTGAGGGACTATAGACACAGATCCACCCCACTGTGTGTGCAGTAGTCAGTACTGTCATCTTCTCCACTGTTTGAGCGATGCACAATATATCAGTATTTGAACTTCTCTAAATGGGCTGATATGCTGGAAGCAGATATATTGTTTTTCTGTGCCAGGTTACAGAAGTACTATAGGAGGCTCAACATGTGTGAAAGTAATGTTTAAAGCGTTAAATTAGACAAGTACAAGATTGGTGATCCAGTCTAACATACAAAACTGAATATATTTATGATATTGTCAAAATTACAGTACATTATTTTACTGTCAAATTTAAAACAAAAGTACAATTATATATTAATATTTTCCATCAAGGATGCATTAAATTGATCAGTAATGACGTTTATAATATTACAAAAGATTTATATTTCAAATAAATGCCGCTCTTTTCAGCTTTTTATTCATCTGTGAATGCTGGAAATAACATGCATCACAGTTTCTGCAAAAATATCGTGCAGCACAACTGTTTTCAACATTGATTATAATCTGAAATGTTTCTTGAGCAGCAATTATAATGATTTCTGAAGATTATGTGACACTGAAGACTAATGTAATGATGCTGAAAATATCTGCGCATCACAATAAATTCACATAGAAAACCGCTATTTCAAATCACAATAATATTTCACATATTTACTGTTTTAATCATATTTCTGATCAAATAATTGCAGCCTTGGAAAGCAGAAGAGACGTCTTTTGAAAGCATAAAAAAATCATACTTTTTCCTAACTTTTAAACAATTATGTATTTATCGGTTGTCAGTTGAATAATTACTGGCATCTGCCAAAATGTCAATATCTGTGTATCCCTAAATTATTCCTGTTTGTATCAATCTAATGATGAATAAAATATCTGAAGGCTGAGAAAGAGCTTGAAGGTTCGCACCTGTAACCTGAGGCAGACGTGTGTGATCTTCAGATCTGTGTGTGTGTGTGTGTTTATTGATTCCTCTGTGTGTGTAGGTGTTAAGAAGGCCCCGGCGCCGGACGATGAGGAGCTAGTGAGTCTGAGTAAGCGGCTGGTGGAAGATGCCGTGTTGCGGGCCGTGCAGCAGTACATGGAGGAAACCCAGCAGAACGGCGCCGTGCCGAGAGACGAGGCTCCGCCGGGGTCCGCCAGCAAACTCAACACCATCAAATGAGAGCACGAGCCCTGAGCCGGCGGATAGCCGCAGACGCCTCCACCTGCCAGCGGTGTCAGAGCGCAGCCGAGAGCGTATGAGCTGAAGAGAAGGCTTGTGGAGCTCGAGCGAAGCTGGATCTCTGGACACGCAGCACTAAACTCGACTTTACTTTCTGCCTTTCCCCGTCCTGCATCACAACTGTCCGTTTGATTTTGGCAACATATTTTGATGATCCCTTGTGAGCATTCTGTTGACTAGTGCTGGGAAAATAAATCGATGCATCGCGAATCGAGCAACGATTCGGAGATTTGCCGAATCTCTTTCTGGAGTGGATTCTGAGCTTAGTTTTGAACAGCAGATGGCGCTGCATGCTTCAGAAACAGCCGTACTCTGCTCGTCTCCAAATCCTTACACACGCTCGAACCTAAAACAATCAAGCGAATCACAAGGGTGTTCACAGTGGGCTGTGTTTACATCAATCTGGCCGAGATTACAGACTCTTCATCGCTCATCTTCATCAGCATTCGAGTGTCCGGATAAAAACTAGAGTAGAGCGCCATCTGCTGTTAACATCTAAGCTCAGAATCCATCCCAGAGGAATCGCCGTGCATTCGGAAGATCCACGAATCCAATCTCCATCGATTTATCATCGCAGCCCTACGTGTTGACTATAAGTAACGTTGCACCTACATGTGCACTAACTCTCATTAGAGTATTAGTAGACTGTCTGCTTAATGTCTGATAACTTTTATTGTGATGGTCTCCCAACTGACTATAACTTTGCAAGTACATGTCAACTCATTCTAACCCTACCAGTCGACGAATACTCTAGTGAGACGTAGTAGATATGTAGTTGCAATGTTAAGTAGTCAGCGGAATGCGTTAAAGGAAACCTTTGACTGTATTTGTGACGGATCGTTCAGAGGACGCTGCTGTAGTGTCCGGAGGCGTTCGAGTCTGTCAGTGTTGCTTTATCATCTTCACATCTGACAATCCCAGCGAACTGCTCAGTTTGACTGCTCATGAACTGCAGGCCTGAAGCCCGATCCAAAGCACAGCCATCAGAACCGCTTATGAACTCTGAGCACGCTGTTTGATCTGCTGTTTGTGTGTGTCAGATGATGATGTGTGTGTGTTTGTGCCGTAGGGTGTGCGTTTGCTCAGAGCAGAATGGATCAGGAAAGAGAGCGCAGGCGGACGCAGGTAGAGGCCATAAAGACACTGTTAGCACAGGAAAACATTCAAGCTAAGATCCGGCAGGAGCTCGACTCGGCTCGACACTGAAGCTCATGGACACAGACAACCATCTCCGAGTAAATCACACACACACACACACACACACACACACACACACAAACAACCATCTCAGAGTAAATCACACATACACACACACACACACACACACACATACAACCATCTCAGAGTAAATCACTAAATCACACACACACACACACACACACACACACACACAACCATCTCAGAGTAAATCACACATACACACACACACACACAACCGTCTAATACGAGTAAATCACTAAATCACACACACACACACACACACACACACACACACACACACACACACACACACACACAACCATCTCAGAGTAAATCACACACACACACACACACACACACACACACACACACACACACACACACAGACAACCATCTCCGAGTAAATCACACACACATACACACACACAAACACAACCATCTCAGAGTAAATCACACACACACACACACACACACACACACACACACACAACCATCTCCGAGTAAATCACACACACACACACAGACAACCATCTCCGAGTAAATCACACACACACATACACAACCATCTCCGAGTAAATCACATACACACACACACACAGACAACCATCTCCGAGTAAATCACATACACACACACACACAGACAACCATCTCCGAGTAAATCACACACACACACACACACACACACAACCATCTCCAAGTAAATCACACACACACACACACACACAAACACACACACAGACAACCATCTCCGAGTAAATCACACACACACACACACACACACACACAACCATCTCAGAGTAAATCACACACACACACACACACACACACACACACAGACAACCATCTCCGAGTAAATCACACACACATACACACACACACACACACACACACAACAATCTCCGAGTAAATCACACACACACACACACACACATTAGTTCATCCCGTCTGAAGTAAGCTGACTGTATGGTGTTTGGGGGAATTGAGATGTATATGTGCTGGTCTGATGTCTGCAGCCACAGTGGCCTTAGAGAAATCACACCGTGTTATATTACTGAAGAACTTGCCCTTTCAGTTTCCTCTCATTCACAGATGCGTTCTGTCACCAACATGTGTCTTTTATGCTCCCTATCCTGATCTTTGAGTCCGGCCGTATCGATGCCGACACCATTCATGTCAACAGTACTAAGATGTCATTGCTTTAGCGTTTCCTTTCCCATCTGACACTTTTTTTACTCTTGAAAATAAAAGAGGAGATGACGGCGAGTGGACGTGATTCATTCTCTCAGCGGGTCTGTTAATGATGGAGGTTGAGATTGTATCTTGTATCTCAGGGCTTTCCTGAGAGCTGGGTAATTATTCCTCAGCAGGGCGTCTGTAGAAGAATGATTGCGTGGATAAAACTCAGGAATTCAGAAGCCAAATAATTCACTGAGGACATGTTTTTAAAACTAAAGAAGAATTGGACGTTCCCTTCTCTCATGGTCATTGCCACCTAATATGTATATAATATACCATGCATATATATTGTCATATTAAAACCACTGTTATTTAGAGAGTCATATAAACTTACACTGAAAGAAATTTAAAAAAAATTTGTCAAAATATTTCTACTTCAAATAAATGCTGTTCTTTTGAGCTTTCTATTCATCTCTGAATCCTGAAAAACAAAACGTATCACGGTTTCCAGAAAAATACTGTGCAGCACGACTGTGTTCAGCATTGATAATGATCAGAAATGTGTCTTGAGCAGCAAATTATTATGATTTCTGAAGATCATGTGACACTGGATGCTGAAGTAATGATGCTGAAAATACATCTGCGCATCACAGAAATCAATAATAAATTCACATAGAAAACAGCTGTTTCAAATCACAATAATATTTCACATTTTTACTGTATTTTTGATCAAATAATGAGGTATTGGTGAGCAGAGGAGGCTTCTTTCAGAAACGTCTGAGCTGCAGTAAAATGGTCACGTTGCTTATAATGTCTCCTTCGAACAGTCACGTGATTTGCCTCTTGATGTTTTCTTTCTTAAACTCTGTGCTGACGATTACACCCGAAATACACAAACGCTTACAGTGACACAGCGCACTCCTGCTCTTCCTCCTAGTGAAATCAGAGATGTAAAAACAGCACGTTCTTCCTCAGACATAGGAGGAATATTTTCATTCAAACCACAATTAAATCACATCCACTGCCCGTGGAAGCTGCGTAAAATCATGCAGAAATAATCTCCATCTGAACAAGGTCTGGAGCCCGTGAGTGAGCCAGGTACACTCTTAAAAATAAAGGTGCTTCACGATGCCATGGAAGAACCTTTCTGTGTCACAAAAGCTTCTTTGTAGTGAAAGAAGGTTCTTCAGATTATAAAAAAGCAAGGAAGAGATGGTTCTTTAAGACTGAATGGTTCTTTGTGGAACCAAAAATGGTTCTTCTATGGCATCACTTGAAGCACCTTTATTTTGAAGAGTGTAGAGCATATTCCCGAATCACTTTCCCATCAGATGAGACTGTAGAGCGTGTGTCATGAAGTTATCAGATCCACAGAGCATCTCTGAACTCTCTCAGCAGCACAGACGGATCTGTCCAATCCCATAATGCTCTGACATTGTTTTACTGTCATGACTGCAGTCATTCTGAGTGTATATGGTCCATTCTCTGCTTGGTTTTTATGGTTTCATTTGAAACGGTTTCTTCTGAACTCAATAAATCACTGATTGAAGGCTCAAAGAGCAGCTCTTCCCAAAAGAATACAATCAGATGTGTGTAAAATATGAATACATTGTGCTATAAATCACACAATACAATCAAAAAAATTAACAATTGACATTAATACTGTTAATATGTGTTATGTTATAATATGCATGTACCTGTATAAACTAACATTTCTCTTTCAAACCATGGTTGAGGCAACAATCATTCAAAGTGTGTGTGGCTGAAGGTCGGTTCAAACATGGCTTTACAGTAAATATCATTACAAAACAGCACATTATTACATTACATTTTCAAACAAAGTTTGGCTGCTGAAAATTCAGCTTTGCATCAGTAATAAATTACATTTTACAATATATTCACATTGAAAAGTCACAAATCGTAATCCTATTTCACACTGTTACTGTTTTTACTGCATATTTGTGACAATGGACCACAAAACCAGTCATATTTTTCTAAATTGAGATTTATACATCATCTGAAAGCTGAGTAAATAATATTTCCATTGATGTATGGTTTGTTATGATCAGACAATATTTGAAAATCTGGAATCTGAGGATGCAAAAAAATCTAAATATTGAGAAAATCATCTTTAAAGATGTTCAAATGAATTCTTAGCAATGCATATTACTAATAAAAAATTAAGTTTTGATATATTTACGGTAGGAAATGGAACATAATCTTTACTTAATATCCTAATGATTTTTGGCATAATGTTCTTTTATAATTTTGACCCATGCAATGTATTCAATGGCTATTTCTACAAATATACCCCAGCGACTTAAGACTTTAAGCGACTTTGTGCTCCAGGGTCACATTTGATCAAATAAATGCAGCCTTGGCGTTTTGATGTTTTATAAAAATGTATTTACATATGACAGCTGCTGTGTACTTTCTATCAAGACCAATATATGTTCTTTAAAAATTGATAACAGCTGAACGTTTAGGCCAATGTCTGTGTTAAGATTAAGTGATGAAGAGAAACCACACGATCAAAACATGCTGTGTGAGGTCAGAAAGATGAAGCCATTGTTTTAATGCTAAGAAATAACAGAACTGAACACAGACCGAGGGAACAAAGATAAATTGTGCATGATCTGAACACTTCATTGAACCAAAGGTCAGTTTTCAGTATACTCAACAAACTGTATAATCATAATCACAGCTGCCATAAACACACACTGATGCATTAATGGGTAACTGTCCTCTGTCAGCATCATAAACTCATTGATTCGAATCTTCCGTGTGATTCACAGTTGAATTATGATACATGCAACTAAACATTTATGGATCCACCTTTGAACCAATGAAGATGTGAGTTTGATGTGGAGAATGTCTGGCCTCAGCCATTTACAACCCATATTAATATTCATCTCAGGTGATCTGTCACTCTTTAAATGTGATGTTGCGTGCAAATTGTTCATAGTTATTTTGGAGGAATACCTGTATCTGTTCAAATGTGGTTCGCACATGTCATTTAGCCGTTTTATCCAAAGCTAAATGTCTGTCGGTGCATGCAGAATCCTGTCATGTGAAGTCTGTGAGGTTTTCCCTAATGTATTTTCTAGAGGTGGGCATCAGGAGCGTAGCCAGAAAGGAGACTCTGGATGTGCATCAGAAAAACTGGGTGTGCCACATTTATTGTCAGATTAATGCAAAAAATATAAATAAATATAGCATGCTTATTGGGTATTAATATGTTAGTTTAACCATTTGATTTTTGTGTAGGCTACATGTGTCTGTTATCCTATTCTGTGTGTGTATCTGTGTAAGCAAGCTTAATGATTATTAATATGATAGTTTAACCATTTCATTTATATTTGTGTGTGTGTGTGAGAGTGCGTGTGTGTGAGTGTGTGTGTGTGTGCGTGTGTGTGAGAGAGAGAGAGAGAGAGTGTGTGTGTGTGTGTGTGTGTGTGTGTGTGTGTGTGTGTGTGTGTGTGTGTGTGTGTGTGTGTGTGTGTGTGTGTGTGTGTGTGTGTGTGTGTGTGTGTGTGTGTGTGTGTGTGTGTGTGTGTGTGTGTGTGTGTGTGTGTGTGTGTGTGTGTGTGTGTGTGTGTGTGTGTGTGTGTGTGTGTGTGTGTGTGTGTGTGTGTGTGTGTGTGTGTGTGTGTGTGTGTGTGTGTGTGTGTGTGTGTGTGTGTGTGTGTGTGTGTGTGTGTGTGTGTGTGTAACGCGCTCCGAAGCCCCGATCTGAACCAATTGACTCACGAAACGCGCCCTGAAGCCCCGAAATGAACCAATTGACTCGCAAAACGCGCTCTGAAGCCCCGAACTGAACCAATTGACTCGCAAAACGCGCTCTGAAGCCCCGAAATGAACCAATTGACTCGCAAAACGCGCTCTGAAGCCCCGAACTGAACCAATTGACTCGCAAAACGCGCTCTGAAGCCCCGAAATGAACCAATTGACTCGCAAAACGCGCTCTGAAGCCCCGAACTGAACCAATTGACTCGCAAAACGCGCTCTGAAGCCCCGAAATGAACCAATTGACTCGCAAAACGCGCTCTGAAGCCCCGAACTGAACCAATTGACTCGCAAAACGCGCTCTGAAGCCCCGAACTGAACCAATTGACTCGCAAAACGCGCTCAGAAGCCCCGAACTGAACCAATTGACTCGCAAAACGCGCTCTGAAGTCCCGAACTGAACCAATTGACTCGCAAAACGCGCTCTGAAGCCCCGAACTAAACCAATTGACTCGCGAAACGCGCTCTGAAGCCCCGAACTGAACCAATTGACTCGCGAAACGCGCTCTGAAGCCCCGAACTGAACCAATTGACTCGCGAAACGCGCTCTGAAGCCCCGAACTAAACCAATTGACTCGCGAAACGCGCTCTGAAGCCCCGAACTAAACCAATTGACTCGCGAAACGCGCTCTGAAGCCCCGAAATGAACCAATTGACTCGCGAAACGCGCCCTGAAGCCCCGAACTGAACGAATTGACTCGCGAAACGCGCTCTGAAGCCCCGAACTAAACCAATTGACTCGCGAAACGCGCCCTGAAGCCCCGAACTAAACCAATTGACTCGCGAAACGCGCTCTGAAGCCCCGAACTGAACCAATTGACTCGCAAAACGCGCTCTGAAGCCCCGAAATGAACCAATTGACTCGCGAAACGCGCTCTGAAGCCCCGAACTGAACCAATTGACTCGCAAAACGCGCTCTGAAGCCCCGAAATGAACCAATTGACTCGCAAAACGCGCTCTGAAGCCCCGAACTAAACCAATTGACTCGCGAAACGCGCTCTGAAGCCCCGAACTGAACCAATTGACTCGCAAAACGCGCTCTGAAGCCCCGAAATGAACCAATTGACTCGCAAAACGCGCTCTGAAGCCCCGAACTGAACCAATTGACTCGCGAAACGCGCTCTGAAGCCCCGAACTGAACCAATTGACTCGCGAAACGCGCTCTGAAGCCCCGAACTGAACCAATTGACTCGCGAAACGCGCTCTGAAGCCCCGAACTGAACCAACTGACTCGCGAAACGCACTCTGAAGCCCCGAACTGAACCAATTGACTCGCGAAACGCGCCCTGAAGCCCCGAACTGAACCAATTGACTCGCGAAACGCGCTCTGAAGCCCCGAACTGAACCAATTGACTCGCGAAACGCGTTTTGAAGCCCCGAACTGAACCAATTGACTCGCGAAACGCGCTCTGAAGCCCCGAACTGAACCAATTGACTCGCGAAACGCGCCCTGAACACTCTAAAAAACGCTGGGTTGTTTTTCCAACCCAAATGCTGGGTTGAGACCGCTGGGTAAGGGCGTTGGGTTGTTTTAACCCAATTTTGGGTTGAAAATTGATCTTGATCATAACCCAGCGGCGCTGGGTTGGGAACGCGGACGTGAAGGAGAGCACTCACGTCACGTCAACATCCGACGGCACACCGACGACACCAGTGCGAGAAGCCGCCATTTTCTCAGTCTGAAAGAAGCGAGAAGCGAGCGAAAGACGTTATGGTAAGTAAAGATTAAAAATGTTATCATTCATTGTTTGTGTCTGGGAGTATTTTGAGGTTTCATGGAAGGCGGAAATAGTCCGAAAATAGCTTATATTGAAAAATACGCGAACGTGGTTTTCGCCTCAGAAACGGAGATCTTAACGGTCTCTTTTACTGAACAGAAGAGGTAACTTAACGTACTTTTATAACGTCCATGAGTGTCTTATGTCATATTTAGATAAGATTTTACAATATCTGCTCTCTTTGAGGTGTTAATAGGCGGTTATTAACATGTTAATTCGTTATTGTATTGTTCGCGGTTAAACTGAATGTATGTTAGTTTTCTTAAGGAAACGGCGTTATGTAATAAAGACTAGCATAATTATTTTGAGGCTGATGAAGTGATAATTGTTAACAGTAATGTCTTGTATGTAATATTTCAGACTTGTTGAGCTTGTGTCTTCGTTGTGCCCGCGCCGGGAGTTAAGGATAGAAGCCTGCGTCGCGTGCGTGCGTGCGTGCGTGCGGGAGGAGGAGGCGATTCTGAGCTTCTTCAGAAGAGAGAGAAAGACCGTTTTAAGGCAAGTAAACTCCATAATTCCACCCCTTTGTTTTTACTAAGACTAAAATAATGTGTCTTTGTTTTTATTGTAGATGTTGATTGCCAGAGACATAGGAGAGCATCATTATTTTGAGATTGATGTAAGTGATTATTAGAAAATAAATGTTTCTGTTGTCTCCTACCTGTTTACTTCACATTTTAATGTAACAACAGTATGATTACGTGTTCATATTTTATATAAACCATTGGTGTCCCTTTTTTCATTGCAGAACCCAAACCAACTTTGGAGTTAAGGACACAGCAGCTTGCTTGTGTGAGGAGGAGGCGGTTTTTCAGCTTCTTCGGAAGAGAGGGAACGACCGTTTAAGGCAAGTAAACTTCATAATTTCATGTTATCAATTTTTCTACTTAGACTAAAATAATGTTTCTTTGTTTTTTGTAGATGTTGATTGCCAGAGACATAGGAGAGCATCATTCATTTGAGATTGATGTAAATTATTATTAGAAAATAAATGTTTCTGTTGTCTCCTACCTGTTTACTTCACATTTTAATGCAACAACAGCATGATTACGTGTTCATATTTTATATAAACCATTGATGTCTGTGTTTTTCATTGCAGAACCCAAACCAACTTTGGAGTTGTCTGATTTGGAGAGTCATCGTTCTTGGTCTTCCTTTCTTAAAGGAATAGTTCACACAAAAAATAATATACTTGCCCTTATGTCATTCCAAACCTATAAGACTTGTGTCTTTCTTTAGAACACAAATTAATATATTTTACATTTTCTCTCATCATTTTTTGTTAATCCATTGAGAGTCTAGATAATCAGTATTTTCAAGCTTCATAAATATAGTTATTGTAGAAGTAATACATTCCAATATTTATATATGTATACATCTTAAATTACATGATAGCGAACATGTCTGTTCAGAAGAAAATATTAGTCTCCCAGACTGGCACTGGAGGACAAAAATTAAGACAATATTAAATATATTTATTTTTGTTCCAGAAATTAGCAGAGTTTGTATGGGTCTGGAACAACATGGGGAGTAAATTATGACCATTTTCATTTTTTGGTGAACTAACCCATTAAAGAGCAGCTCTCCACGTACATGGACATTTGTGAGGTATGTAAATGTCATGTCTGTTTTAATGTTTCAGTAAAGAAGAAACTTTCTGAAAGCAATATATTTACTTAAACAATATCACGTGCCCTCACACTAATGCTGCCATTATAGCATTCTAGAGCGCTGTTAATGTGCCTACAGACATTAAACAACCACACAAAGTGACAGACTATTTACCTGTCCTTACTGATGTGGATGCACCTCTATCTGAAAATGGATAGTTTCATTAAACGTTTTTTCTCTTTTTAGGCCACTGATGAAGAACAGGCGGTGACTGGGATATGAATGCTGGTCAAAGAGGAGAATTTCCCCCAAACTGATACAACAGTAGTTTTAAAGGAGGACGCTGCCCTGGATGCTGTAAAAGATGTCAGATGATGTGCTGATGGGGCTTCTTCGTGACTACATCAATTATGATAAAGAGATCATGAAAATTGGCAGTGATGCATGATCTGTATTCATGGACTATGAAACAAACTGTAAGTGTATAATTTGTAAAAAGCAAATGTTAAATGCTTGCCCTGTGTTTAGTAGAGATGGAGTTTACACTCATTCACACACATGCTCACATTCATTCACACACATATGTTTCTGGTAAATGTAATAATATCAGTGCTAATGTTGTGGTTTATTTGTGTACTCTCATGCCAGAATAGTTTGTAAAGAATTTCACTATTAACTAATTGTACAAGTATTGTATAATAGTGTTTTTGTATATTTTTTTTATACAATTTACCAAAAAAGTCTTGATTTTAAGTTATATTCAACAAATGTTCATTTATAAACTCTGTAGCTGTTAATGCCATATTTTTCTGCATTTCTTCTTAACATGCATGTTACTTTTTGACTGTTTTCTCTTGTTGTTTTTAATAAATATTTACCTTTTGATAGTCATTCTTTGTGTGTAAAAGTGATTTTAAAATGAACAAGATTTAGTAGATTTAATATCTAGCTCGATTTGGGTTCATTTTAGCCTAGCAATGTAGCCGAAATGAACCAATTGACTCGCGAAACGCGCTCTGAAGCCCCGAACTGAACCAATTGACTCGCAAAACGCGCCCTGAAGCCCCGAAATGAACCAATTGACTCGCAAAACGCGCTCTGAAGCCCCGAACTGAACCAATTGACTCGCAAAACGCGCTCTGAAGCCCCGAAATGAACCAATTGACTCGCAAAACGCGCTCTGAAGCCCCGAACTGAACCAATTGACTCGCGAAACGCGCTCTGAAGCCCCGAACTGAACCAATTGACTCGCGAAACGCGCCCTGAAGCCCCGAACTGAACCAATTGACTCGCGAAACGCGCTCTGAAGCCCCGAACTGAACCAATTGACTCGCGAAACGCGCTCTGAAGCTCTGAAGTAAAACGTTTTTAATTTATTTCATTTCTTATGGGTGCAATGGCGGTGCTTTGATCTTTCTTGGGGGTGCTGAAGCATCTGCTAGCCCCTCCTTTGCGCTGTCCATGTTTATTACGATTAAAAGAAATAATAATTCTGCATCTGTTTTTAGGTGTGCCAGCTGCCACTGTGGGTGGCACCGGCACACCCTGGCACACCCGTGGCTACGCCCCTGGTGGGCATAGATTAATTTTTTTAATCTAGATTAATTTTGGAATTAATCTAGATTAATCTAGATTAAAATGGCTCATTTGAATTCTGCCGAAGGCATTCAGAATATGTGTGCTACCCAAATAATGACTAAAAGTAAGTCTTTGAGAACGGGTTTCTCAAGCCAGGTGGCGCATTAGACCAGGGGCTCATCTCCTGTTTCCAAAATGCATCACAAACTTTAATCTCTTCCCGTCCCAATCCCACGAAAAAACTGGAGGAAAATCCCGTTCCACTCCCGGAAGAATGACTCCCATTACCTCCCACTCCCGTGTTGTTGTTTTTTTTGTTTTTTTGCCGATAACTGTCAATTACAGTAAAAATATAGTACAGATCACAGCGTGCCCACCTTATTAGTTGAATAAAAACCCCAAATGTCGTTTTTTGTTATTATATTGAACTGAAAGCCATCTTATGCAGTGTTGCACAGATTAAATTTCATGTAAATCATCCATGCTAACACACACGTCTTCTATTTTTATTTTTTAGACATTTCACTCTCTATAGATATATTTTTCAAAGACGGAGTTTCTCGCTCAAGTTCACATGAGACCTAAAGCGCATCCTGTTTGCTTAAAAGCGCAACGTTTCGTTGTTATTCTGAGTGCACACAAATAAACGTAGAGTCTTTACAGATTCGAAAGATGTATTAGGCTACTTTTATCTGTATGACCAAGAATGACGGAGATGTAAGAGCAAGTGAGCGCACCGGAGCCTGTCCTGCAGCAAACGCGCTTCCACACAAACACTTCAATAGCGCACATTTCTCTAGGTTAACATCATATTGAGCGGCCATGTAAAGTTGCTACTACATACATCTTTCAGATGAAAAGCCATATTTGAGGTTGATGAATGATAGGTGAGCGTTTGGATGTCCTGCCCGATTGTATACCACATAGACCAGCCGTTAACAATCTGTCCATCACGGACTGCGAGCCTCTAGTTCGAAGACTCGTTCTCGCCCCCTACAGTGCAATTCGGCTAGGTATACATCCGCGCTAAAATATCAGGGTGAAAGTCATCATAACTTGCGTAGTATAGACCCAGCTCCCAACCCAACTTTGAGAATAGATTAACGGCGATATTTTTTTTATCGCCCGATAAGAGTCTCGCGTTAACGCAGCACGTTAACGCCGATAACGGCCCACCACTAGTTTTTTTATGATCCAGTCACAAGTGATCAGCTCTGAATACAGGTGTAAACAGGGTCTAAAACATTTCATGATCACTGTATGCACACATGGAGGTCATCAGAAACGCTTGGCATGTGCTTGAAATGTCCATCTGTCCCGAATATGTCCTGGAACATGTGAAGCTCCGCCTACTCACCTGTCAATCAAACACTGCTCAAATATTCCCAGTGAAGAGCAACTTTAAAAGAAAACAACCTGGTTTAGAAAATACTAGTGGTGGGCCGTTATCGGCGTTAACGTGCTGCGTTAACGCGAGACTCTTATCGGGCGATAAAAAAAATATCGCCGTTAATCTATTCTCAAAGTTGGGTTGGGAGCTGGGTCTATACTACGCAAGCTATGATGACTTTCACCCTGATATTTTAGCGCGGATGTATACCTAGCTGAATTGCACTGTAGGGGGCGAGAACGAGTCTTCGAACTAGAGGCTCGCAGTCCGTGATGGACAGATTGTTAACGGCTGGTCTATGTGGTAATACAATCGGGCATCCAAACGCTCAGCTATCATTCATCAACTTCAAATATGGCTTTTCATCTGAAAGATGTATGTAGTAGCAACTTTACATGGCCGCTCAATATGATGTTAACCTAGAGAAATGTGCGCTATTGAAGTGTTTGTGTGGAAGCGCGTTTGCTGCAGGACAGGCTCCGGTGCGTTCACTTGCTCTTAAAATCTCCGTCATTTTTGGTCATACAGATAAAAGTAGCCTAATACATCTTTCGAATCTGTAAAGACTCTACGTTTATTTGTGTGCACTCAGAATAACAACGAAACGTTGCGCTTTTAAGCAAACAGGATGCGCTTTAGGTCTCATGTGAACTTGAGCTAGAAACTCCGTCTTTGAAAAATATATCTATAGAGAGTGAAATGTCTAAAAAATAAAAATAGAAGACGTGTGTGTTAGCATGGATGATTTACATGAAATTTAATCTGTGCAACACTGTGCATAAGATGGCTTTCAGTTCAATATAATAACAAAAAACGACATTTTGGGTTTTTATTCAACTAATAAGGTGGGCACGCTGTGATCTGTACTATATTTTTACTGTAATTGACAGTTATCGGCAAAAAAAAATAAAAAATACCCAACACGGGAGTGGGAGGTAATGGGAGTCATTCTTCCGGGAGTGGAACGGGATTTTCCTCCAGTTTTTTCGTGGGATTGGGACGGGAGAGATTAAAGTTTGTGATGCATTTTGGAAACAGGAGATGAGCCCCTGGTCTAATGCGCCACCTGGCTTGAGAAACCCGTTCTCAAAGACTTACTTTTAGTCATTATTTGGGTAGCACACATATTCTGAATGCCTTCGGCAGAATTCAAATGAGCCATTAATTTTTTTAATCTAGATTAATCTAGATTAAAAAAATTAATCTATGCCCACCTCTAAAAAAAACACTTCTTAACAAGAGGAAAGAGACACACAGGTCATTCTGTTTTAAGGTGTATGAATCTGCAAACAAAATATTATCAAATTAAAACTCTTTAAAAGTTTTAAAAATAGTTTTTTTTTTTTTGCTGAAGTGAGATCAATTTCAAGAGGTCAAACAAAATATATAAGATTTTTTTCAATTTATTTTTAGGATAAAATTTTGCAGCCTTGTTATCATATTTTGGGGCATATCTGTGTATTGTTATAAAAAAATACTGCAAGAAATAAAATAAAAATTCACTTCCTGGGTGTCACACATTTAAGTAATGTTACATTTTATTGTAATGGCCAAAAATATGCAATAGCAAAGCTGCACTTAAAAATCTAAACAGATAAATATGTTTTTGGTAATTAATTCAGTATTTCACTATAAGCGAAGTTGGAAACAGGAAACATTTCAGACAGTTTTTTTTTCTTCCACGTTTTCAAGGCATGTGTAACCTTAACAAAAATGTGTCTGAAATACCAAAGCAACAAACAGTGGTGTAAATTACTATCTTACCTTGCCGGATCTCTAAAGGGTATTTCCCCAGCTTCATCTTTACTGCAGAAATAACTGCAAACATGCACACAGATGAAGCTGAATCTAAAGCCTTGATGCCCTCTGATGTCTGTATTTGTTTTCTTTCATAGGTTCACTTAATGCTGAGTAGCTTTACACAATGGGAACACACCCTGTTGTGACTATTGTCTGAACCCCTCATAGAATCACGCCAATTAATTGGCTGATGGCGCGAGATACCACCCCTACGTCATACGTGATTGATAATCAGCGCGGTAAGTGCGTCAGATTTCTAGCTGCAAGTACTGCGAGAATTTCTCTTTAAAAACCTTGCGCGATAAACTCGCGGTTTTTGACCGAGAATCTGCCATTCTTTCCCGCCGCTCCAGAGGCCTCCTCCCTCCGCGAAGCCTCGGCCTGGACTTCGGATGCGGAGCTCGAGGCTAGGCATTTGCATTTATGCATTTAGCAGACACTAAATTTTTCGGATTTCGGAGCTGCATCACTCGACACTTCCCACCTAGCAGCCAGGAGGCGCAGCCTTTTCCGGCCTACACTGAGCTGGTTGACGTTTAGGCGCACGCCACTGAGAAGTTGAGAAGTATGCTTATCAGGAAGAGGAGATCTTCTCCCGTCTCGTTAGATTGCGGTGGACCGCTAAAACGTATCTGTCCATCTCCGAGATGCTCTCCTCCAAATGCGCCATACTCGCCGCTAGAGACACCTCGAGGAGCACAGGCCACTTCCCCTCATTGGCGACCGTTGAAGGTAAGAGACACTCCAGGTTTTCTCCCCGCAGGGTTGCTGCAGGTTGCAGGCATTGTACACGCGGTAAGGGACGCCCAGCACTTTCCCCGCATCAGTATCTCCTGCCCTTGCCTTTACGGCCTCATTAGGTCGTACCTCCACGCACGAGGACACTGTGAGCTTTCCTCTACTTCGGCCAAATGCATATCCCTCCCTTCAGGGGGACGTTCAGAGCGGGGACCCCGTGTTGGTATCCCCCTTGAACTGTTCCACTCTGCTACCTCTGTCTGCCTTCCTTCACACTTGGAGGGACCTGCCAAGAGTGTCGCACTGGGTCCTTTGTACGATACAGTTCGGTTACACACTCCAATTTGCTCTGATTTGCTCTGTGAACAGCGCCGACAGGGCTTCTGTCCTGCAACAGGAAGTCTCCTCTCTTCTACTCAAAAGGACAATAGAGGAGGTCCCTTCTTTGGACCTAAACCGTGAATTCTTTCTAGTCCCGAAGAAGGATGGGGTTTGCATCCTGTACTAGATCTGCGCAGACTGAATTATTCCCTCTACAGAGAGAAATTCAGGATGCTGACGCTCAAGATCATTCTTTCCCAGGTCCAAGAGGGGGAATGGTTCATCACTGTCGACTTGAAGGATGCCTACTTCCTTATTCAGATGGTTCAGAGACTCAGGTATTTCCTCAGGCTTGTCCTTTGGGGGAAATTCTTACCAATACAAGGTTCTTCCCTTTAGGCTAGCTCTGTATGGATGCGGCTCTGGCCCTGCTGAGGCTCAACTACCTGGACGACTGGCTTTATTTAGCCAGTTCCAGGGAGCAGGATGATAACGATGGATGCCTCCCTCTCAGGGTGGGGGGTGGTCTGCGAGGGAAGGCCGGCTTGTGGTGTCTGGTCAGGCAAGTACTTCACCTGGCACATTAACAGCCTGGAGTTGAGAGCGGTTCATCCGGCTCTCATTCACTTTCTTCCATTCCTGGCGCACTCTCATGTCATCGTCAGGATGGACAACATGGCGGTGGTGTTTCACATCAATCGTCAGGGGGGTTCCCGGTTGTGGACCCTAAACAGGCATGTGAGCAAACTCCTCCTTTGGGCACAGGGCACATTTTTGTCCCTGAGAACGGTCCATGTCCCAGGGGTCTTGAACCTAGTGGTGGACTTTTTTGTTAAGACAGAAACTCAGGTCAGGGGAATGGATACTGAACCGCCGTACGGTGGCTCAGATTTGGGAATATTCGTTGTGGCAGAGGTGGACCACTTTGCATCTCAGGAGTCGACCCAATGCCTCCTTTAGTTCACCCTCTCTCTAGCGAACCCCTGGCCGGACATGAAGCTGTATGCTTTCCCTCCGGTCAAGCTCATCCCAGCATTTCTGTGCAGGGTGAAAATATCCGAAGCCCGCCTTCTCCTAGTAGCCCCGTTCTGGTCTTCCCAGACGTGGTTCTCGGAGTTGGTCTCCATTCTGGAGGGCTATCCGTGGAAAATTCCAATCAGGAAAGACCTGCTGTGTCAGCTCCAGGGCAGAATTCGGCACCCACGTCCAGAGATCTGGAAGTTGTGGGTATGGCCAATCAGAGGTCACCCATAACCTTTGATCTCTCAGATGTAGTCCGTGAGACCATTAATATTGAAGGCTCTATTCCTCCAAATGGAGGGTTTTCGAATCCTGGTGTTCAGCTCATGCCGTGGACCCAGTTGAAACAACTACCCAGTCAGTGCTGGAGTTCTTGCAAGATAATTTTTCGGCTGGAGCAGCCGCTACCACCCTGAAAGTCTACGTTGCGGCTATTGCTGCTCGAAGGGACTCGGACTATGTCCTGCTGGGAAGACATCCTCCTTTATGCGTGGGGTTAAGCGCTTGAGGCCAATTTGTCCTCCTAGTTTCCCCTCTTAGGACCTTTCTGTTGTCTTGAAGGGGGTGCTGGAGCCTCCTTTTGAGCCTCTAGGGTCAGCTCCCAAGAGGATTCTGACGCTAAAGGTTGATATTTTGTTGGCTTTGGCCTCTTAAGCGTGCGGCAGATTTGCAGGCTCTGTCTGTCAGCGAGCCCTGCACTGAGTTTGCTCCTGGTCTGGTCAAGTCATTTTTAAGACCTGGTTATGTCCCCAAAGTTAGCCGCATCTAAGCACACAATATCCCACTGGGTTAAGGATGCTATTTTGTTGGACTATGAGGTGCGCGGTCTGGCATCAGAGCTCATTCCACCAGGGGGGTGGCCTCCACCCAAGCTTTGTTTAGAGGGGTACCCCTGGAGGACATTTGTATGGCAGCAGGTTGGTGCTCTCGCCATACTTTTGTGAGGTTCTATAACCTTGATGTGAACTGGCTCCCAGGTTCTTTCTGTTTGAGCCAGCTGTGTTTTGGTGTTCTGGTCTGTAATGGGCCAGATCTGACAGCACGTTAGCTTGGCGTGTGTGGTATATTGTTCCCATTGCGTAAAGCCACGCAGCTTTGAATGAACCTATGAAAGAGAACGTCTCTGGTTACTTACGTAACCCATGTTCTCTGAGTAGGCAACGAGACGCTGCATCCGCTGCCAAGCTCCTCTTGTTGTCGGCTTGCTTCTTCGACAGGAAAATCTGAAGGGTAAGATTGCACGAATTGCGATCTATGTCAATCACGCATGACGTAGGGGCGGGATCTCGCACCATCAGCCAATGACTTGGTGTGATTCTATGAGGGCTTCAGACAATCGTCACACCTGAGGGTGTTCCCATTGCGTAAAGCTACGCAGTGTCTCGTTCCATACTCAGAGAAAATGGGTTACGTAAGTAACCCGAGATGTTTTCAGTTATTCATGAGGAGAAACTTTATTGGCATGAATGTTTTAAGACTCATATTTTCCTCAGACAGGTAATGGCACTGTTTTTTTTTTGTGATTGCTGGGAAACTGCTGCATTACTCTGTTACCAAACACACAGGCTACATTTAAAAAAAGCTGCAAATCAGGAAGGCTGTTTCTCACCTGTCTTGTTCATAATAACTATATAATTGATCTGTCATTTAATTACTGCTGTTCCTACAAAGCTGTGAGTAGATCCATTAGGCGGTGTGTGCGGTGCAGGAAGAATAGCTGCTGTGTTAATTTGCTTGTAATTACAGCACGATGTCCAAGAGAGAAAAACATCAGCTCTGACATTTAACAGTGCAGATACAACACATGCTCTGCTCCAGTACAAGCTCTATGGACTACTAATGAAAATCACTTCCACTGGTGCCTTAAGATGAAAACAAATGCAAATCATGCTTTCAGTAATGCACTGAAGTCAATGAGGCAGGTGTACCAGACGGTTTAAAAGTACAAATGTAAAGCTGGTATGTTTGTTAAATTTTCACCCCCCAAAAATAAAAAATAGTTGTTAATTTGTTAACAGAAATTAAGATTTTGAGATTCTGAAAGGGCTGCCCATCTTTGAGAATAAAAATAAAACATATTAAGCAACACAAAATTAATAACCATGGCTCCTGACGATATATTGAGGACTTGTGAAGCAAAATTATCGGTCTGTGCAAGAAACTGAACATTATTCACAACATTATTACCTGTAATCCAGAGTCTCAGGCAAATAGGGAAATACGATTCAATGAACTAGTTCAAAACACTGATTCACCAGCAAACATGTAATGATGTAATGTATATGCCGTTATATTATTAAAGCACCCCATTATGATGTGAAACATGGATATTTTACATGTCTAAAGCATATAAAGATAATAAACTAGTCTTTATCAGCTCAACTTTTTACATAAACAGTGAGAACCCACACAAGGTTCATTTGGCCCCTTCATTCAAGTGTTTGTCTGAAAGTGAGTTTTGATTGAGATCTGTTTCAAATGGTTCGGTCCGATTTGGTGAACTGGTTCAACTAGTTTTTTTTTATTATTCTCAAAGCTAGGCAGCCGCATTTAATGAATCACCAAGTAGCACGGTTTCAGCTAAAAATCCTCTTTACTGTTATACTGAAGAAATAGGTCACCTACATCTCGAATGGCATAAGCGTGAGTAAATTAACAGCACATTTTATTTTTGGCTGAACTATCCTTATAGCATTATGATTTACACTTAAATTGTTATTCATTACAAATCTCCCCCATACATGTATCGTTTCTTAGCTGTTCTTGCTCTTTTGTGCCTAGCCCTTATGAAAAGTAACCATAGTTTTATTATAGTAAAAGTGTAGTAACCATGGTTTTTAGCATATTGATTACCATTTGTATAACCAGAGATTTACTACAAATACCATAGTTATTGGTTTTTTACATAGTTTTATTATAGTAAAAGTGTAGTAACCATGGTTTTTAGCATATTGATTACCATTTGTATAACCAGAGATTTACTACAAATACCATAGTTATTGGTTTTTAAATCCATGGTTAATTTTCGTAAACCACTGTAAGGGACAGCTTGCCGTGATTTAATTCTGTCAGGGATTCTGATTTTGTGTATGCAAGCTATTTGATACTATCAAGTTACGTTTTTGATACTGAAGGAGAGCCTGAGAAAACAGCACAGAGAAAGTTTTCAAAACAGCTGATATTATACTGCAACATTAGACTGACTAAATATCTTCTTAAGCTCCAAAAGTCACAAAAATTATTTTGTGAACAGTCCTGAACAAAGCTATGTTTCTTGTCAGAGTGCATTAGTGAAGCCATTGACAGTATATAAAACTGCATAATGCAACTCCACAGTATTTCATGCTCAGGCATCCATGCGTATTAGTCTGACTCACAGCTCCTAATGAGAGACAGAGATGTCAAATAGAGCGAGTCTGACAGTACAGAAAAACTGTCTTTGGTGATGTTGACGTGTAACAAAGCAGCCGCCCAATATCTGACAAGCACACATTGACTTTAAAACCATTAACTCATAGACTCATAAACCAGACAGTTCCTCCGTCTGGCCCGTTGACCTTGAGTTACTGTCCTCATACAGAATGGACCTGTCATCATTATCAAAGAGCGGTCAGCCTCCTTCATGAATGAGGTAAAGCCATTCTCATGTAAATTGCAGCAATCAGTTGACAACGCAGGTTCATCATGAAACAATCATTTGATCTGTTCTCTGCAAGTGCCTCAGCTCATATCTCCTGTGGACGAGCTCACCGGCTCCACAATGTCACGAATTTGGTCGCCATTCCACCACATGGACTCTTGCACCACACTACAGCTGCACATCACTCCACCTCAGACTACAACTCCCATCATTCACTGCACTTACGACGCACACACTCCCAGCTGATTGCACTAATCATTCATTGCACTGATCACACAGCTGCACCCCATCACCCACTCTATATAAGCTTTGGACTCCATCTCATTCACGGCGAAGTCTTGTTTAGCCCCGTCTGACATTTCCGAGCGTTTCCCTGAGTGTGTTTCCCTGTGTTTACCTGGACTGCCTATACGACTCTGACTGTTTGCTGCCTGCCTTGTGACCCTGCCTGCCTTGCGTTATCCTCTCTGTCTGCCGCCTGCCCCGACCTTTGCATTGCTCCTGTTGCTGATTCTGCCTTGCCTTCGCTACACCTGTTACTGTCTCTGAACCTTGCCTGTCTGACCTCCTCTTATTAATAAAGCTGCATCTGGATCTCAACGCCCTGTCCCCTCTCATTACACACAAACACCTGCTGACTGTCTCAACACTAGCTTCTCATTTGACATGCAAGAGTTGCATCATGCTGTTCCAGACACCTGTCCAACGCACACTCACTCACTCATGCAGGATTCATTCTTGAACTGCTTTGACAATATTTAATATGTTCTTGCACACACTATGGGAATTTTCTGTGCACACTTCTAGTGAAATTGAAGAATGAACTGGTGTGACATCAATTCAAATAAAATTAGGCCAAAACAAAGTTTGTTTGGAAATCATTTGAATACACTCCAAAACATTTTGCTCTGTTTAGACCATCAAATTGCCACTGGTCTGTGGTGATTATGTCACATGTGGCTGTGGCTCCGTTGCTCCACCTTTTTTGACATGACAATCTTCTCCGCTTAATTTCCTTCAGTTCAGTCCTTCAAGGCGAGAGGCCAGTACAACCATGAACACATTTGAGAACTGTTTTAGAGATTAAACTATTATTTCTTAGTCCTGATGACTTTACTATAGCTATGACATGTAGATGATAAATAGTCATAATACAGTATGATTCAAACACGCCTGTGGCAGGAGAAGCTCTTCACTCAATCTCACTGCACTGTAGTAACCGTAAAGCATTCACATGATGAAGGATGCAGATGCGGTCCTGCCGACGGATGCTGATCTTGTCTCCATGGAGACCTAAACAGGCCATTATCATGGGCGGCTCTTCTAAATGCATTCTATCAGTGCTGGCGGCGCATTTATTTACTCAGTGAGGAGTGTGAGGCGAGCCAGAGATCTCCTGAGAGCTCTTGAGAACAGCAGCAGGACTCCACTTGTGTCTTATTGCTGCGCTGCCTCCAGAAAGCCAGCGTTCCTCCACACAACCATCATCACCAACATGATGTGAAATAAGCAATCAAAATCAATAAAATCACACTTAAACATGAATGAAAGATTTCGGTAATACT
Source organism: Oxygymnocypris stewartii (assembly GCA_003573665.1). Lineage (NCBI taxonomy): Eukaryota > Metazoa > Chordata > Actinopteri > Cypriniformes > Cyprinidae > Oxygymnocypris > Oxygymnocypris stewartii. Next base: position 320,263 of record QVTF01022645.1, read on the forward strand.
TTAGCATAGGGACCAAGTCTCACTATTAACTAGTTGTTTATAAGCATGCCTATTATTAACATATTTGCTGTTTATTAATATTAATTTTGCATGACCATATTCTACACCCCTAATCCTAAACTTAACAACTACCTTACTAACTATTAATAAGCATCACATTAGGGGGTTATTGAGGCAAAGTTATAATGGTTTGTTAATGGTGAGAAATAGACCGTGACCAGACTTTCACTGACAAAACATAAATATTAACAGTCTTCAGAATATCTTCATACAGGTTTGGAAAGATATGATTTTGTATATGAACAACCCTTTGAAAACAGTGAACATAAGGAGGTGGAGAATGACAAATACATAAGATTTCTTAAAACAGTGGCACAGTTGGACATATTTCAACATAATTCAGAAAGTAACCTGCATTTGACTTGTTTACACATCACAGGCCTCATTTATAAAATGTTGCATAGACACTGTCCTACATTAGACCTTACGATCATCTCTCTAATGTGTGTACGTGTGAAATCACTTCTAGATCTCTTCTAGATGTGCGATTTATAAATGACAAATGAAATGATCCTGATACTGTGCACAACTGAACTCATGTTATTAACATATAGTGCCACTCAACGTCCAAATCTTCTATTTAAGAATGGCGAGCGGCAAGAACTGCTGAAAGGCAGGGTATGTGATCGTGTTTTGGAGGAGGCGTGGCTTTGGAGAGTGATTTGCAGGGAGGGGGGAATCTTATGCTTTCAAATCTAGCTTGCTATTGCAAGCTTCTCAGACATTGACTACCCTACCTTTACATTTCTAAACCCCTGCAGTACTCTGACACCGAAAAATGGTGCACTTTTTCACATCAAACATGAACGTTGCATGGTTTTTAGCGTGCACAGACTCTAAGATCAAATCTGTGCATATGCACATTTTATAAACGATGCCCCATGACTATAAGAGTCTCATGCTGATGGTCTCACAAACTCTCCAGTCTAAACATTAGAGCGGTTGAGACTAATACTGTTGTTAGTGTTTAGTCCCCTACAGTTACTTACATATCAGCCTGTGTGGCTTTACTCTGAAGCAGAAACCGCTGCTCTCTCTTCACGAGTGCTGCTGTTTATAGCAGTGTTGTGTTTCTCAGTATCCGTAGGATCTGTCCAGTCTGTTCAGCTCTTTAAACATTTCACCATTATGTTCACAAATGCCCACTTAACAGCTCGCCCATAAACCAGCGGCAGTAACAATAAACGCTGGAGAAACATCTCAGCAGCCACAGGGGGGTCATTAGTGTTAATCAGTGTTAATGGAGACCCTCATGGGTTTGTTGAGATGTGCATATGGCCCAGCACCGCCGCGTCTGGAGAGACTTCTCTACAGACATTTGCTTTGTCAAAAACCATCTGCTTACGGTTATGAAGTGCTGCCAAAAACCCACTTTCAGTGAGGAGTGACACTCAAAAAACTAAATATAACTGTCCATATGGCACACTGCAAAACAAGCAGCCAATGAAACAACTCGGTGTTTAGTTAACACAAGCTAAATAAATCAAAGTAGCTCATGTTTCAGCACAATGACAGGACAGATGACTAAAAGAGCATGATTAACCTTGTCCTAATTGTGTGCGTCCAGCTTCCAGTGTCATCTTAAGCCTAACATTAAAACACTGTTATTTAAATCATTAGATTTTAATAGAAAGCTCAGTTTTGGACTCATTTTCATGCATTTTAACTAAACAAACATGCATAATTTATATCCATAATAAGGTCAGTGCAAAGATATCTAACATTGGCCTTAACTAGCAAATATAACCACAGCAACCTTTTATGACATTTCACAAGTTCATCACTGCAAATCGATTAATTCCCAAAAACCTGATGGTTATGGAACGATTAACTTCAAATGCAGTTTATCCTTGCATTAAAAACAATAAATATAATGGTAGAATGACAAGTGAAATAAAAAGAACAGGACAAATGTGTAACACGCAGATGCAAACAGGTTAAATAATGTGTTTTTGTAAAATAAAGCTGGCTGTATGTGCCATGATTTATTATTTATCATCAGAGCACAGTGATGTTGAAACTGGACATTTACACACAGTCTCATTGAACATCTTGGGACTGCTTTTGGCAAAACAACATCAATCCAAAAAGATATAAACAACTAAGATGAACTAGCATGACTTTGAATGTGAAACTGCACTCTTGAACTCGTCATTAACCCTAGTATTAAACAGCGGC
>QVTF01022645.1:327500-335000 GCA_003573665.1 Oxygymnocypris stewartii
TCAACTCTACTCATCCTGTAAATGATGCAAAAGTCATGCAATGTAATCCAGCCTGCTCCTAATTCAGCTCCACAATCAAACACTGATCTCTGTCATCAGGACCACTAGAAATATTGTGGCAGATATGACACAGATTTGACACTAAAATAGCTATTACTGGAGAAAACACTCTAAACGATCAATCAGAGATTGTGTTTTTCCTGTTGATCATTTAGAGGCCTCTGCTTTGCCTTTGTGTGTCAGATATGATACAGTAGATTTTATAGGGTTAATATCCACACCCAGTTTACTAAATCAGCAAATAAAGCAGCGAACCCCAAATAAATATGACAAAACAAGCAACACATAACCGTAAGAACACAGCAGTCTCTCCATCACAGTGATCAGAAGTGATTCCCTCGTTCCTGTAAGTCATCATCAGTCGTCCAGCGCACTCCAGACACCGAGCAGACGGCCCTTACACATCATCAGGATCTTCTGAGGAGCGTTTGTTACTTTCACTGTTCCTCAGCGGAGGAACGATCTTCATCACATCTTCTGAGGAGCGTTTATTACTTTCACTGTTCCTCAGCGGAGGAATGATCTTCATCACATCTTCTGAGGAGCGTTTCTTACTTTCACTGTTCCTCAGCGGAGGAACGATCTTCATCACATCTTCTGAGGAGCGTTTGTTACTTTCACTGTTCCTCAGCGGAGGAACGATCTTCATCACATCTTCTGAGGAGCGTTTGTTACTTTCACTGTTCCTCGGCGGAGGAACGATCTTCATCACATCTTCTGAGGAGCGTTTGTTACTTTCACTGTTCCTCAGCGGAGGAACGATCTTCATCACATCTTCTGAGGAGCGTTTGTTACTTTCACTGTTCCTCGGCGGAGGAACGATCTTCATCACATCTTCTGAGGAGCGTTTGTTACTTTCACTCTTCCTCAGCGGAGGAACGATCTTCATCACATCTTCTGAGGAGCGTTTGTTACTTTCACCGTTCCTCGGCGGAGGAACGATCTTCATCACATCTTCTGAGGAGCGTTTGTTTCTTTCACCGTTCCTCGGCGGAGGAACGATCTTCATCACATCTTCTGAGGAGCGTTTGTTACTTTCACCGTTCCTCGGCGGAGGAACGATCTTCATCACATCTTCTGAGGAGCGTTTGTTACTTTCACCGTTCCTCGGCGGAGGAACGATCTTCATCACATCTTCTGAGGAGCGTTTGTTACTTTCACCGTTCCTCGGCGGAGGAACGATCTTCATCACATCTTCTGAGGAGCGTTTGTTACTTTCACCGTTCCTCGGCGGAGGAACGATCTTCATCACATCTTCTGAGGAGCGTTTGTTACTTTCACCGTTCCTCGGCGGAGGAACGATCTTCATCACATCTTCTGAGGAGCGTTTGTTACTTTCACCGTTCCTCGGCGGAGGAACGATCTTCATCACATCTTCTGAGGAGCGTTTGTTACTTTCACCGTTCCTCGGCGGAGGAACGATCTTCATCACATCTTCTGAGGAGCGTTTGTTACTTTCACCGTTCCTCGGCGGAGGAACGATCTTCATCACATCTTCTGAGGAGCGTTTGTTACTTTCACTGTTCCTCGGCGGAGGAACGATCTTCATCACATCTTCTGAGGAGCGTTTGTTTCTTTCACTGTTCCTCGGCGGAGGAACGATCTTCATCACATCTTCTGAGGAGCGTTTGTTTCTTTCACTGTTCCTCGGCGGAGAAACGATCTTCATCACATCTTCTGAGGAGCGTTTGTTTCTTTCACTGTTCCTCGGCGGAGGAACGATCTTCATCACATCTTCTGAGGAGCGTTTGTTTCTTTCACTATTCCTCGGCGGAGGAACGATCTTCATCACATCTTCTGAGGAGCGTTTGTTTCTTTCACTGTTCCTCAGCGGAGGAACGATCTTCATCACATCTTCTGAGGAGCGTTTGTTTCTTTCACTGTTCCTCAGCGGAGGAACGATCTTCATCACATCTTCTGAGGAGCGTTTGTTTCTTTCACTGTTCCTCAGCGGAGGAACGATCTTCATCACATCTTCTGAGGAGCGTTTGTTACTTTCACCGTTCCTCAGCGGAGGAACGATCTTCATCACATCTTCTGAGGAGCGTTTATTACTTTCACCGTTCCTCAGCGGAGGAACGATCTTCATCACATCTTCTGAGGAGCGTTTATTACTTTCACTGTTCCTCAGCGGAGGAACGATCTTCATCACATCTTCTGAGGAGCGTTTATCTCTTGATCTCTCTATTAGCATTGCATTATATTTAAACCTCATCTTACTGAGACAAATTATTGGAGTGATATTTAGATCATTTTAGTGTAAATATCTGCTGCACTGTTATAAAGATCCTGAAATATTTAATGGCCAGATGATGATGTTATGATGTTGCTTAATGTCATGTCAACCTCTCAGTAAAATTCCTCAGTTTATAAAAACAAACACATGATTTGTTAATGTGTGCAGTAATGTCTTTCCCTCATTTACTGACATAAAAACATGGCCATTTATTGAACAACAGTAAAATGTCATTTGTACTATCATGGTGACTTAAATACATCTGTTCTATTATGAATACATTTTGTAATGCATTGGTTCAGTTTTTAATTTTCATTGATGGAGGTTTGAAGTAACTGTGTTGAGATGTTGGCTGGTTTACATCACACCAAAAACAAGACCAAACATCTGAGCATTGGCTGATCTCCTTCTGCATGTAAATACAGTACTGTGAGGCGTGAGAGGAGCAGAAGCATCACATGACTAAACACTCAACACCTCACACACACAACAGAAACCAGAAGCAGTGGAAATGAATTAGCCAGCGTGTCCTAACGACCGTTGAGTGCTCGACAGCACTGTCTGCATAAAACACAAAGCTATAAAGACGCGATCTTAACATCTGATCCTTTTAACGCTTCCCATTGACTGAGTACAGCTCGAGATCTCATTATGGCTTATGTAAGCGTGCTGTGATTGCTCATGGCGCTTCAGTAATGTGCACGTACACTAACAGAGCATCAGAAACACAAGCACTGCACGCTTCAGTCACGCTCTGAATCCTCCAGACAGACCAGCATTTACTTCTGACGCACATGAGAACAATATCAGACTGTTTATACATGCAGACATATTATTTGTAGTATTTCTTACATGCTCACAGCAGCATGTTGTGGATGTATTGGCATTGGATCTATTCCGCCATATATATTTCTGTCATGACAACTCTCGGAGGGATTTGCATGGTAACGTACATGACAGTGTTAATGTATTTGGTCTTGGCAGAATAGATCTGCTACACCGCTGCTGCAGCAAATAAAGTACTGAGACTTGCTACTGCCAATACATCCACAACATGCTGCTGTGAGCATGTAAGAAATACTGCTGCTGCACATATAACACATGAATAATCCCCATATAGCATACAGATCTATACAGGTGGAGCTGGGGAAGGTGGAGGCTTTCTGGAGTGCACTGCTACAGCAAGCATTAGCCAAGCATTTGAATGTTGAGCAGCGAGCTCATTGGCTACCGATACAGGAAATAACCAATCAGCTGTGACGTGATGATGATGTCGTTATGCCAGATTGAGTTTGACCTATCAGAATGCACCATCTAGAGTTTATTGCCAGAACTTTGTGTATATATACTGTATATATACATATGACAAATAGCCAGCAAAAAGATGCTTTTTTTGTAAAAGACTGATTGAAGAAGAAATGCATATATGTAGTGTAAAGTCTGACCTTTGAGAAAAGATAAAGGGTCACTAACTTTCATTCCATTCTTTCATTGTTTTTTTTAAACAATTTTACTGAACTGTGGTGTGTCATAGCAAAAAAATACGAAAAAAATATATATAAATAGCACGAGAGAGATTTATCTTTGTTGTTAGGACACTTATTTTCATATAGCGTTATTTAATTAACATCATTTTTTCCCCATGACTTGGACAATTTCAAGATAAACTTTGCTGTCATCCGTTCAAAACTGCTGAAAATTTTACCATTTTAGGCTGAGTGATATTTTAATATCCCCTATTACAATACTAAACAGTTTTTTAAAGATATTTTGAGATAAAACCAAATCTGTGGTTCTTTTATGTGCGTCACACCATAGGACATAACATTACGTCCCACTATAGTACAGAAATGGTAATTATTAAAGTATTTCTATTAAACTTTGAATACGTCAAAGGAGAAAGAAAGTAAGAAAGTTACATTTTGATATAAACAATATCAATTTTTCAAACAAAACTAAATAATTTTCATCAACAAAATTCAATCTATTTCAATCAGTGTTACTAAAACTCTTCTAGCCCTTGTAACACTAACGAGTCACATGACACCGGGGAGAGAAAATGGCCAATTGAGCCCAATTTGGACATGTTAACTTAGGGGTGTACTCACTTTTGTGGCCAGCGGTTTAGACATTAATGGCTGTGTGTGGAGTTAATTTGAGGGGACAGTATATTTACACTGTTATACAAGCTGTACACGCACTACTTTACATTGTAGCAAAGTGTAATTTCTTCAGTGTTGTCACATGAAAAGATATAATAACAATGTGAGGGGTGCACTTACTTCTGTGAAATACAGTATATTCACACACATACATATAGATATATATACACACAGGTAATGTGTACAGGAAGTAACTTATTACAATCCATATTCCAAAAATGGAGTACTCATAATTGGATTATATCACATTTTAAAATGCAATTATAGTTACTGTTTATGGAATACATGATTACATAACATATTGTTTAAAATGGCAGTAATTTATTGATTCTCCTCATTTCTTTTTTTTTTCACCTTTAAAGTTTCCTTAAAAACTTGATTTGCCTTATAAATAATTTTGTGATCCATGCTTCTGAATTTGGGAAAAACGCATCTTTCCATCAGTTAGACCATGTAGTAAACAAATAATTCTGTAGGTTACTTTACTCGCAATATTCCCGAGGAAGTTGATATTTCAATAATTTACCAAAATATACTAAATTGCCAAAAGTATTGGCACCCCCTTCTAATGAAAGGTTTGAATACTTTAGTAATTTCCATGAATACAGATCTTAATGTTGAAGCATATAATGATATTCGAGGGAATCTAATTTTATAGCAACAGTTTGGACAGAACCCTTTTCTATTTAGAAGAACTAGAACTTTTTGTGGAAGAACTTGACTGGTGTGACTTTAAATGAGACAAAAACTCATCACCAAACACTAATGACTTGTACATTCATTATATGGACAAAAGTACTGGTACCCCTTCTTTAGAAGAGAAAAAGGCACTTCCAAACTGTGGCAACAAAGAAATGCATGTACTTTAAAAATGTATTTCCACCTCTGCTGTAACAGTTTTGAAGTGTATGAAGTGACGGTACCCATATGCACAAGTCATTAGTGTTTGTTGATGAGTTTGTGTCTCATTTAAAGTCACACCAGAGGTGTTCAGCTGCTTTCTGCAGACCAGTCAAGTTCTTCCACACTGACTGAATCATCATTTCTCTTTGATTCTTGTCTTATACACAGAGACACTGTCATGTTAGAATAGAAAAGAGTCCAAACTGTTGATATAAAATTAGATTCCCTAGAATATCATTATATGCTGAAACATTAATATCTGTACTCATGGAAATTACTAAAGTAGTCAAACCTTTCATTAGAAGGGGGACCCAATACTTTTGGCAATAAAGTGCATTTGAATATCACTTCATCACAATTTCACCTTCCAGTTAGGCTCATCAACCACAACTCCTTCAAAAACAGCCAGAAACCTTGGAGTTGTGATTAATGATAAGCTGAATTTCTCAGACCACATTACTCAAACCGCCCGGTCCTGCATATTTGCTTTATATAATATTAAGAAGATCAGGCCCTTTCTCTCGGCACATGCTACACAACTCCTTGTTCAGGCTCTTGTTCTGTCCAGACTGGACTATTGCAATGCTCTCTTGGCAGGTCTTCCAACCAGTTCCATCAAACCTCTACAATTAATCCAAAACGCTGCTGCAAGAGTAATCTTTAATGAGCTGAAAAGAACGCATGTCACTCCTCTGTTCATCAACTTGCACTGGCTACCAATAGCTGCTCGAATTAAATTCAAAGCATTAATGTTTGCCTACAGAAGCACCTCTGTCTCTGCACTCTTTACCTAAATTCAATAGTCAGATTATGTGCCTCTAGAAGTGAACGTCGCTTTATTGTTCATCCCAAAGAGGCACAGAATCACTTTCACAGACTTTCACATTAACTGTTCCCTCCTGCCCAACTCAATCCAGACGCTGAATCCTTACCCATCTTCAAGAAACGGATAAAACACATCTCTTCCATCTTTTGTTTGACCCTCTAACTCTAGCACTCTCTATTCTCTAATTCTATTTTATCTATCCATCTTCTTTTATTAAAAAACTAAATCACACACACACACACACATCAATTGCATGTTTATTCTCTAACTGCCTGCTTTTCTTGAAAAACTAACACGTTCTTTCTTTTTTCTATTCTCTATTAGTTTTCTTAAAAATATTTATATAAAAAATCCTGCTACGTGTACAGCGTTAGGCTAACCGAGTCTTGTCATAGCACTTGCATGTTTTGCTCTTTTGTAGATTTTAATTGTTTCTAATGTCCTCATTTGTAAGCCACTTTGGATAAAAGCCTCTCCTAAATGACTAAATTTAAATATTTGCATCTTCACAGTTCTGATTTCGGTTAATGGTCACATTGATAAACAGTTAAACTAATTCAAATATTTATATTTTAAGTGTTCATTTTATTTAGATTGTTTTTGAGAGTCAACCCACTGAAAGTCTTTGGGTGCACTCTAATATTTTGTTCAATGGCATTTATCCTTGATAGCATTGTGCATTTATTGTGGCACTGAGACAACATCATAGCATTTATTTCCATCAAAATGTGTCCAAGATCTTGCATCGATAATGTGAGAGTCAAACGTCTACTCCAGCACATCCCACAGACTTTCAATAGGGTTTAGCTCAGGACTCTGGTGAAAACGATTCCTCTCGTTCACTGAACCACTCTCACAGCTTGAGCCTGGTGAACCGTAGTATTGTCCTCCTGGAATATAGACATGGGTACGTCTTCCAACATGGCTGTCTGTGAAATAAAAAGCTGCACACTGCATCAGTTAGGGTTAAGAGCCCTGGCCAAACATACAAGATGCCAGAAACAATCAATTACTTCCACTTTAAATCCAAACAGCAGCTTTGTTTGCAATTCTGAGAAACCGAGCACATGTTCAGTCATGGCTAGTGTAAAAAATTGTCCTAGATTCATAATAACAGCCTCTTTCAATGTACTGCAACTGCTCTAAGAGCTTGAAAGGTGTTCGTAGAGCCAGCGGGACTGAATTAGGAGCGTCTGTGTGATTTTCCTGGAAGAAGTGAATGATTCTTCACAGAACAGGTTTCTCTATCATCGATTCTTCTCACTTGAGCAGCCTCTCGTGATCCTAAAACAAATCGATATCCAATACTTCAG
>QVTF01022645.1:340000-412500 GCA_003573665.1 Oxygymnocypris stewartii
TCAGGTTTTCACAAAAATGAGTTCATAAAGCAATCGCAATGCTCCAAATAGTAATTAATCATCTAAAATGATCTTTATCTGTACGTTTTCTCTGCTTGCTTCTCGCACGATCCCGATACATATACACATACTCTATATACAGAATTACAGTATTTAAATAGGCTATTCACGCTAACATCCTCGGTTATGTCTTAAATGAACATTTGGGAAAAACATCTGATGTGTAACATTAATTATAGATGGTTTCAACAGCAACAACAGACAAACGTCACTGCACAGGTGTGCTTTTGTGGTGCATACTTAACATCTGCAACGCACCAGAGTATGTGAGCGGTCATATTTCCTTCAGAGCGTCTTTCTGAAGATCCCGCTCCGCTCGCTCAACACGCTCAGCGCCACAACTAAAAATGGCTTTAGTGTGATTATTAATATAGTAGGTAGTGTGAGCAGAGCAATATTTATGGGTCTGGGTCTTCACTGGAGTAGTGTTCAGAAACCCTCCTCTTCATTTCTGATACTGGTATGTTTAATCAGGATGGTGTAAGTGCTGGCATGCATTACGATATTCTGCACTGGTGAAACTGGCACCAGATCTGATCCAGACCGGTTTACCTAAGCCGAGTGCTCAGTGATGGAGACCGAGCATAAGAAGCTTTGAGGGTTTCTGGATAAAGTGCAGTGGTCTGGGTCAGTGTGTAAAGAGCACTTTCATTAGCAGCCCTGCTTCAGCATGAACGACTCGCCTCGGCTGAAGCGCTCTCTAAATGTGTGTGTGAGCTGCACTTATGTGCGGCGTGTAGCGTCTAATCAAATTAGCTCCCTTTCCCATGAGGCCTTGCTTTGAAGAGCAGAGCTCGCAAAACCGCTAGCCTGACGTCCCGGGGGTCTCTCTGAAGGGAACCGACTGTCGTCAGAAATATGTCATAGGTATTTTCGTTTCATCTTGCCTGTAATGCCTGGTAAAGCAGCGTTTATGAGCGCGGTGCTGCTTTGTGTACAGCGCTACCGGAGAAGCCGCTAGATTTGCTCCTAAAGCCGTCCACACGAATACGTTTTCGCTTGAAAACGCATTTTTATCTCCGTTTTGGCCTTCCGTCCACACGGAGACGGCGTTGTAGTGTGGACTGTGAAAAGGATGACGCATGTTTAGTCATGTGATGCATATCGTACCAATATACATCTGTTTATACCGGTAATTGTACCTGTTAAGTGCCATCCACTTTCACACTATTGCTAAAGATATTTATTTTATTCACTCTTCATATTACAGTCGGTAATAACAGACAGAAAATGTACTCACAATTGCTGTCCTGCGGCAAAACATGAGGGCAGCTGCTTTTTAGATCAAACATGATTGAGCGCGACATGGATGCATCAGTGAATGATGAGATATTTCCATAAAAAACGATCCTGCCAGAAGATTAGCATGAAAGCGTATTATATCTGTTTCCTCTGTATCATCTCAGTGGGCTTTTATGAGGTTTTACACATGCACAGAAAGGCGAATTTAACGTTTTCTGACGTTTCACTGTGGATTAGAAATTTGGGGAAACGCTAAGGTGGACGGAGAGTTTTTTAAAACGAAAACGCCGTGTTCAAATGGATTAATGTAGACGTAGCCTAAAGCACCACCTCGTGGAGGAGAGTGAATTTGCATTTACTGTGTGCCTATCTGTTGCTCAGATCAATGCGAATATCGACCCATGTTTTTATGCAGCAAACAGTGTTGTAAATGTTGAAAGTAGTATTTTTTGGGGGGCTAGTTAAATTAATTTTCGGGCTACCAAAATCTGAATAGTACCTGCTTGAAGGGCTACCAGGGATTTTGAACTTTTGCGAGCCCTGAAGAGTCAAGGTGAGTGACTATGTAATGGGCAGGTGTGTGTGTGTGTGTGTGTGTGTGTGTGGCTTTACCTCCAGCATGCATCTGGTCCTCTCCTGCTGGAAGCGCTGCAGAAACGGCCCCACTAGGTGATACACATACAGCAGCTGGAACTCAGTCTTCACGATGGGCTTCAGCACCTCCGAGAGGAACCTGACACACACGCACGCGCATGCGCACGCACACGCCCACACCGCGCACCGCACACGCACGCACCACACACACACCCACACCACACACACACACCACACACACACACACACCACACGCACGCGCACACACACGCACACACACACACCGCACGCACACACACATGCACACACACACACACGCACACACACCGCACGGATGCACACGCACGCACACGCACCACATGAAAAACATGGTAAAATCTCTGCAACACCAAAATGAAGACACCAATGATCAATCAATATTCACAAACTGCATTCAAACTGCACGATCTTAACTGCATGCCGTTTATGGAGGAAGAAATTAGGGCTGAGCAATTAATCGAAATACAGTTTTGATTTCAAACTCCAAAGATTATGAAAATACAACAACCGAGATAAAATTATTATTGCACCTCCTGTCACTCCACCATAAAGACCAATTTCACGTGCAAATCAGTAAAATCACACAAAATTGGACTTTTGCAAAATGGGACGTGCTTGGTTTATTAAAGTTGATTAGATTTATTAATAAAAGCGTGAATGAACTGTGCTGTTCCTCAGGAGGCTTTCTGAGATACGTTCAGAGACCCAAACCACTTGTCGTACAAGGCTGTAAACATACTTTTTCTGCTGTAAAGTTGGCCATTTTAAGATGAGGACTCAATGGGACTGACTCCCTTTTGGAGCCCGCCTCTAGCGCCCAGTCGCAGTTTTAGAGGTTGCCGCTTGGCCTAAATGCTCAAATACACGCAAAAATGTCAAAATGCGGTACCAATCATTAAACCCGTTTTCATAACATTTGTGAACTCATGGACTTGAAACCCAATGCCCTTCTGTTATTGATCACGTCAGGACCGGAGCTTCACGAGTCTCTCCTACATGTTCAAACGCTTTCTCTCTGTTCAAACACTGGAGCTGAAATGAGCGAATGACAGTGTTCAGCAGATTATGTTGAAGCGCGTGAGCTGTGAAGAGACGCAGGCGGGCAGAGGTTTGGGCGTTTGAGTGTGTGCTGATATTCCCCTGTCGCTGCAGATGGAGTGTGTCAGACGCTCACAGCCTGTCACTGAGTGCTCAAGCACGCATGGCCACGATCCCAGACGTCACAGTGCTGTCAGCAGATGGCCAGCAGACGTATTCACACAGACACATCAAAACAAACAGAGCATGTGACTGCTGCACGGGGCCTGACTCCTCACCACACACACACACACGCGCGCACGCACACACAGAGAGACACAGAGACCCACACACACACGCACAAAGAGACACACGCACACAGAGACACACACACACACACACACACACACACACACACACAGAGACAAACGCACACAGAGACACACGCACACAGAGACACACGCACACAGAGAACCACACACACAGAGACACACGCACACAGAGACACACAGAGAGACACACACACACGCACAAAGAGACGCACGCACACAGAGACGCACGCAAACAGAGACGCACGCACACAGAGACACACGCACACAGAGACGCACGCAAACAGAGACGCACACACACACACACACACACACACACACACACACACAGAGAGACCCACACACACGCATTTTGGTTTTTATGGTTTATGGGGACTCTCCATAGGTGTAATGGTTTTTATACTGTACAAACCGTATTTTCTATTGCCCTACACCTAAACCTACCCCTTAAAGGAAACTTTGTGCATTTGTACTTTCTCAAAAAAACTCACTCTGTATGATTTATAAGCATTTTAAATTATGGGGACACTGAAAATGTCCTCATAAATCACCTTCTCCTTGTAATACCTGTCATACCCATGTCATTATACAAATTTGTGTCCTCATAAACCACATAAACATGCCCACACACACAAATAAACACACACACAACACGTGCCCTATGAAATCAGTTTTATTTTTTCCCAAATTCAGTTTTTTCTGTTTTAATTTTTCTGGACTTTTTTTAATGGTTCTAAACCTATTACTAAAGTAAAATGCATTGTGATCAACTAATGAAGAGTCAGTACATGCACAGACTGCATTCTGTCATAGACTGAGTGTGAACACGCGTCTGTTATTCATCTTTGTTTATCAGTGCGCACTAAATGTGATGTGGTGGGATGAAGAGCGCGTGGAGGCAGCAGGTGAACTGATCTCAGCTCATCACTGACTCATCCTCTCTCACACACACACACACACACACACACACACACACACACACACACACACACACACACACACACACACACCCCACAACTGACTCACTCAACCACAATATTTATCCATTGTATCAGGGTATCTGCGTGGGTTATACAATCAAAGTTAAGGCTTCTGCACTAATACAATTAATACCATTTGTCCATTAAATCCCATACAATCTCACATTTCTGATTCTTTAACTTAATTAAACAGGCTGTGGCACAAATTCAATGAGGACATGCATGACTCCTCAGCAAAACAGGGTTACTGCTCAATATTCAGTATGCACTGAAATTGGATTATGTACCAATATATCATTACATACAAAACATGGGTCAAGCAATATTAGATTTTGCTGATACAATAATGAAGCATTTAAAGGGATAGTTCACCCAGAAATAAAAATTCTGTCATTAATTACTCACCCTCATGTCGTTCCAGACCCGTAAGGCCTTCAGAACACAAATTAAGATATTTTTGATGAAACCAGAGAGCGCTCTGACCCTTCATAGACAGCAAGGATCCTAACGATCAAGGCTCAGAAAGGTACCAAGAACATCGACAAAATAGTCCAGTGGTTCAATCGTAATTTTATGAAGCTATGAGAATACTTTTTATGTGCAAAGAAAACTAAAATAACAACTTCGTCTCCTCCGCATCACCCTGTTGAGTATCATGATGCATGCGCGCGGTTTTCTCTAAACGTAAACCAAGCGCGCCGCACGCGTTGTTTACATACGAGGAAAGCATGTGCGTGCGTATACCGTACATTATTGTAACTCCTCTCTGCCCTGCCTTTCTGAAACACGTCGATTTTTACAAAGCTCATCGCTCTGAAAAGCGATGTGAGCTCTGATTGGCCAGCTATCCAGTGCGTTGTGATTGGCCGAATGCCTCAAGCGTGTGACAAATGTTACGCCCCTCACCGTATTTGGAAACACACGACAATACTACAGCGAGAATAAAAGTTACGCCATCTTTCATAGCGTAAATATTTGGGCGGTGTTATGCAAATCATCCCACACAGTGACGTAGATATGTAGGGCGTGTCTGAACGAGGTGTTTTAGGACGAGTCTTAACTTTTATAAAGAATCTCTTTGGGTTTTGAGACTTTAGTCTTTGCAACTTTACGGATCTCATCTATGCACAATCAGCTTGTAGAGCTCCGATGACAACCTAGAAATCGCATCACATGACCCCTTTAAAATGAATTCAAGGCTTTTTAAGGACCTGCAGGGAGCCTTGGGTATTGGTCAGAATTGTAATGTCTGTGCATCCTAACTTTAACACACATGCACAATACAGTTTAATGCCTGCTAATAACTGTTTACGGCCAGTAATGTGTCTCTGGCACACCGGCAGGTGTGGTGAACGGTTTAGTGTGCAGGGTGTTTTTAAGGTGGTCTGGTGTCTTACTTTGGTATGAGGGAGAGCTGTCCGATGCTGGAGTGATGCCAGACGGCGTGGGCCAGCGCCAGAATGTAGCTGCAGTGCGTCTCCGAGTACGAGCGGTGACAGGCCGTGAAGTCCAGCAGCTCGAACGGGTAACCGACCCACTCCGTCTCCGAGCTCAGAACCGGACTGCTGATCACACTCACGATACGGTCGTGAAGCACGATCCAGTACGGCTCCTGACAGAGAGAAAATTACTTTACCTTGAACAGAGATGCTCTGTTAATTACGGTTCTACAAACCCCTCAGAGTTCAAATCCCATCACGAACTGCACATGAAGCAGGGTTATTATAGTTAACTAAAAGTGAAGCGGTTAAAAATATAACTAGAAATAAAATAAATGCTAACTGAAATATATTAAAAAACTAAACATTTTAATTCAGTAAGTTGACAAGGAAACATTTACAGCAGTTTAACTTTATGTAATAAAAATACTTAAAACTAAAATAAAAATTATAAAAATGACATTATATATAAAAAATGACAAGCACATAAAATTGGGTTACACTTTATTTTAAGGTGTCCTTGTTACAGTGTAATTATACATTTAAGTACTGAGTAATATTAATTAACTTACTATATGGTCAGGGTTAGTATTAGGGTTGCTTGCATGTAATTATGCATAATTAATTGTTATTGTAACCCCCCCCCGGGTCCGCACCATCACACCGAGCGGGTCTCGAACCCGGGGGGGTTACAGCCCTTACTGGCAAGCATCCGTTACACTCACCCGCTCTGTGTGATGGTGTGGACCCGGGGGGGGGGGGGGGGTTACATTGGTGCCGTGACCCGGACGGGAGTGAGGTTTAGGGGGGTGAGTGTAACGGATGTATGCCAGTAAGGGCTGTGTGTAAACCTCACTCCTCTGACCTCAAAAAGAGGCGCTCTAGCGACTGATGCTAGGGGCTGTAGCCTTTGGCGTTCCTTGTTAGAACGCCCGCTTGCCGCGCCGGAATCCCGGGTTCGAGACCCGCTCAGAGCAAGAACGAGTTAGGATGGTGTGGACCCGGGGGGATTACATTATTATAATAGTAAGTACATGTAACGCATGTAAAAAGGACACTTTAAATTATTAATAAAACAAACAGTATTTCAGTGATACTAAAACAACTGCTACAAACTTGATAATTACTGTCTCAAAGGCTGAATGTAACCCTAGCGGTTGAATCATCAAGCATAAGTGCTCACTGCTGAACGAGAGAGAGTAAATAAATGAATGAAGACCGTGTGCGTACAGGCAGGGCCGTGATGACCAGTCCGATAGCGTTCATCCACGCTGTGATGTTCTCCCGGGGAACCAGCGGCTGACTGTAAAACACACATGAGTGAGTACGTCTGAGCATCTCCTGACACAGCTCTCACAGGCATGAACTCTGACCTCTTGAGCACGACATTGAGCAGAGCGTTGCCCACGTCCTTCCCCGGCACGGGCAGAGCCATCAGCTCCACACAGGTGACGTGCAGCGCGTGAGCGGCCGGGTTTGGAAACTCGTTAAACCGCCAGTCACAGTTGGGGAACGGCCCTGGAGATTTACCTGCCATGGGTTGCACCGGTTAAGGAAGCGTTTCTTGTTCCCTTGCCACATTCAACATGAGAAGACATCCACTTGAGTGAATTGTGACACTTTTGCAAGACTCTTTAGGACTCCAGATCAAACTCATCTGGTTGCCTGTAACTTTCTAGCAATCCTCGATTAGCTGGTTCAGGTGTATTTGATCAGACTCTGAGCAATAATCTGGTGGACTGAGAAATTAAAATACTAATATTAAGGGTCGTCTTAATTTCTTTGTTTGCGGACATCAAACCACAGAGGGTTTATTTTGGCCGAAAACCAAACGGAGAGCATAAATCGTCTATTTTGCTGACAAAAGTTTTATAAGCGATTCTCATTACAATTTTGTCAAGATGGTTGGTGCGTGTTTCATTTTCAAATGCATGTTAGATGTAGCTGCACTTAGCTAATCGAACCGCTCTGAGATGCTGTAAACACTGAGATCATGAGCTGCTCACGTGTAAAAGAACACAGTGCCTGCTTCACTATGAACACGCTCTCAATATATATATTTATTTATATATTAAATTGCCCCCTTTGTGATTTTGTTCTTATAATCATGCATTGTTAAAATCTATAAACAGAAGTTTTGTTTCATATACTCAGCAATGCATACTTTTTTTTTGATCATGAACTGAAGGGTCATGAACTGAGAAACCAAAATTCCCTTGATCTTTTGACATAAGAGGTCATTGTGCTATAAAAAACATCCTGTAAGTTTCAGAATTCAAAACTTTCTTGTTAGTCTAAGAATAGCTTATGTTGAAGCCAGTCTGCCAAAACCACAGCTTGTGGAATGTTCTACTCTATGATGTAATAGTGTGGATAAGCACCGCCTCGGCAGATCATCAACGCCTGCTTCTACATCCCTGCCTGTTTAGCCCCGGCCACCGATTCTACACCGCTGCCTGTTTAGCCCCGCCCACCGATTCTACACCGCTGCCTGTTTAGCCCCGGCCACCGATTCTACACCGCTGCCTGTTTAGCCCCGCCCACCGATTCTACACCGCTGCCTGTTTAGCCCCGCCTACCGATTCTACATCCCTGCCTGTTTAGCCCCGCCTACCGATTCTACATCCCTGCCTGTTTAGCCCCGCCCACCGATTCTACGCCGCTGCCTGTTTAGCCCCGCCCACCGATTCTACAACGCTGCCTGTTTAGCCCCGCCCACCGATTCTACACCGCTGCTTGTTTAGCCCCGCCTACCGATTCTACATCGCTGCCTGTTTAGCCCCGCCCACCAATTCTACATCGCTGCCTGTTTAGCCCCGCCCACCGATTCTACACCGCTGCCTGTTTAGCCCCACCCACCGATTCTACACCGCTGCCTGTTTAGCCCCGCCCACCGATTCTACACCGCTGCCTGTTTACAATCCTCCACACCTATTCAAACAGTGTTCTGATGAGGGTTAAAACAGGACACAAAATAGCTTATTGCATCTAAATTAAATTACATTTGTTTTCTATCTATTTGTTGTCTTTTTATATATTTTACAATTAACAAAAGGAAAAAAGGCCTCTAACACTAGCTTGCTATATTCGTTTTCTATTCTATCGGTTTTCTTTTTATTATATAATAACAAAACTTTCTACGTTAAGCTAACTGAGTCTTGTTATAACTGAGTCTTTTGTTGATTTTGATTGCTTCCAGTGTCCTAATTTGTAAGTCGCTTTGGATAAAATGATGCTAAATTATTATGTTTTTGTTGTAAAAGTCTTGATAACATTATAAGTGGACCTCAGAGAACAGTACAAAATAAAAACAGAGGCAGTTCATGACCCCTTTAAGGCCATTCCGTGATCCTCACCATGCCTTAACGTGACAGCGCTGGCTGTGGTGGCTCAGTAAAGGATATTATCCACAAGCCGACCGATGAGTTTGCAGTAGTACGTGTCGTCGGGGATCCAGACGTTGTCTTCTCGGGGGTTCATGCCACACTTCAGGTACGTCTCACTGAGACACCAGCCAGGCATGCGGTTGTCCTTGAGCGAGCTCATGATGGCGTGGACCAGCTTCCGCTTCAGACTAGTGCGATCTCGCAGGTGTCTCTCGTAATAGTGCAGCGTGTTGTACAGGTACGTCACCGGACGATCTGCATATATTAAAATTAAAAAAATGTATGTCTCCAATACCAGTCAAAAGTTTTTGAACGATACGTTTTTGAATGTTTTTAAATAAGTCTCTTCTGCTCAACAGGCCTGCATTTATTTGATCCAAACAGCAAAAACAGTAATATAAATATTTTTAATATTTAAAAGAACTGCTTTTTATGTGAATATATTATCAAATGTAATTAATTGCTGTGATTTCAGCATCATTACTCCAGTCTTCAGTGTCACATGATCTTCAGAAAGCACTCTAATATGCTGATTTGCTAAAAAAAAAAATATTATTAAAATTATGTTGAATAATTCATATTATAATATAATTTATATAAGAGTATAATTTTTTCAGGTTTCTTTGATGAATAGGAAGTTCAGAAGAACATAATTTATCTGAAATAGAAGTCTTTTGTAACATTATAAATATCTGTATCATCACTTTTGATAAATGTAATGCATCCTTGCTAAATAAAAGTATTAATTCCTAGAATCCCCCCCCCCCCCCCAAAAAAAACAAATTATACCCACTCCAAGCTTTTGAATGGTGTAGTTTATATTAATACAAAAGCTTTTTATTTCCAGATAAATGCTGATCTTTCTATTAATCAAATAATCCTGAAAATAATGTAAATAAATATTGATAATAATAATAATAAAAATGTTTCTTGAACAGCAAATCAGCATATTAGAGTAATTTCTGAAGGTTCACGTAACACTGAAGACTGGAGTAATGATGCTGAAATTACAGCTGTGCATCACAGAAATCAATTACATTTTGAAAATATATTCCAATAGAAAGCATTTATTTTAAATAGCAAAAATATTTCACAATATTACAGGATCAAATAAATGCAGGCTTGGTGAGCAGAAGAGATTTCTTTCAAAAACATTCAAAATCTTAACTTTTGACTGGTAGTGTAAATAATACAAAATTAATTAAAACACTTTTAATTCCCTGAATGCAACCCATCATGCCTCTCACCATGGAACTTGTAGAGGCCCCCGAGGTGATCGAGCAGCGTCTCCAGAGACTTGGACACAGGCAGCAGCTCCAGGAAGCGATGGATGACGATGTCGAACACAGGGAGGAAGCGCAGACACACGTTCCCGAAGTAGATGGGCAGGTACTGTAAGTGCAGCTGAATGGGAGGGTTGACCTGCTCTGCCAGACCTTCAAAGTACAGCTTCTCTGGATACTTCTGCATGGGACACAGAGAAGGAGCTCAGTGCTAACATAACCACCGTCCCAGGATAATATTCAGAGATTGATACAACAATCCAAAACGCTGTAGTTTTGGCTAAACTCATTATCTGGACTAACCTTTAAAAAAACATTACTGCCTGATTTCAGCTGAACATTTATGTTAACATGTCATAGGTTATAACTTGCATGCATCTTAAAGGGACAGTTCACTCTAGGGCTGCCCTTGACTAAAGATTTTTCTGGTCGACTAGTAGTTGTTCATTTGAAGCATCAGTTGACTAATTGCATGTTTATTAATAAATAATTTAAATCATAATAACGAGTCTTTAATTGCCTACACAGCCTAATAAAGGCACACATAAAGCTTGCCACAGCACACCGCAGAAGCAATGATTATGAATGTGTCAGGGAAAAACAGTAAGGAGACTGCACTAACATTTTAATAATGTATTGATAATCTAGTGCTTTCTTTGTTCTCGGTTTAAGAGATGAAGTCGGAGACACTGACTCGTCATCTGCGCAGTAGTGATGCGCCTGTACGCATGTTTCATACGGATTACATAATCAGATAATATTTGTTTTCCATTTAAATTGGTTTATTTGAAAGTAGTGATTTCGCTCTCTATAGATATATTTTTGATGTCTGTAAGGCACAGAGTTTTGCGCTCAAGTTCACAGACCGAAACGGCAGAATGCACATCCAGATTGATTTCTTTATTTTACAAAAGCGCAATATTTTGTTTTTATTCTGAGTGCACACAAACGTAGAGTCTATTCAGATGCGAAAGATGTATTAATCTTATCTGTATGACCAAAAACGAGGGAGAATTTTAATAGTAAGTGACCGCACCCACCGGCGCCTCCATCTGTCATGCAGTGAGCTACTGTCCAGCTCCACACTCCACACAGACACTTGAACAGCGCGCATTTCTCTAGGTTTACATTAGATTGAGCTGCCATGTAAAGTTGCTGCTACTAACATATTTAAGATGAAAAGCCATATTTGAGGAGGATCAATGATAGGCGAGAGTTTTGATGTCTTGCCCAATGTACTGCATTACCACATAGACCAGCCGTTAACGATACGCGTGACTTCGCCAATGTGGATTTATATTTATTTATTTAAATTTTCTGTGACTAATAAAAAATTTGGTTGACCAAGCCTTTTCTGGTCGACTAATGGGTTAAGGTCTCTGCACACTCCGAAAATTTTGCATGCGTTTTTTCGTATTCATAATCCTAAAAATTAGTTACGCAAAGAAACCTTGCACACTGAGTCCGTCCGATGCGTATTAATTAATCCGTTGCAAAAAAATTAGCAAAACGATACAAAAATCTCTTTAAGCATTGAGGATGATTTGGTTGTCCTCTCGCTTCTTAAAAAAAAAGAAAAAGAAAAAGAAAAATATTGGGTCCATCCAATCCTAAAATATAGAGAGGACGGAGAGTTCTGCCGCCTCATTAAAGATCAGCGGGATTATCACGGTCGACTCAAAGTTTACTTCTGGATGTCAGTGGCTCAGTTTGATGCTTTGCTAACGATATTAGAGTCATGTATTAAAAAAGAAAGACCACCACTTTCTGTGACTTCGGTGTGCAAGGATCTATATATAGTGCTTTGTGCTGCGAGATGAAGTGGATGAATTTGACAATCGCCAATTCTGGATTTTGGCGTACGGTGGCTCTGAACTGGTCAAGGTTTCTTTATTTGTCACATAATAAATTATACAGGGTATAATCAGAAGTGAAATGTAAGTGAAATCAGGTCCGCTCAGTGGACAGTGCAAAATAATAAAAATAAAAATTATATAAAAGTAACAACACAAGAGCATATATATGGTAAAAAAAGAGAAATAAGAGTAAAATGTGCAATGGAATAAAAAGTGCACAACAATAAGATGTGCAAAAAACAGTATACTGGGGCTTAATAAATAGTAATATGAATAAGAGGGATGTGCAAACGGGTTGTACCGGGTATGTACACATAGCAACAATACGGATGATGAGAATAAGAATGTTTTACAGTTAATAATCTGATGACTGGGTCTCATAAACTGTCTCATAACTCATAACTGTCAAAACACCTCTCAAAATGCTTGCCACGGATGCGAAAAATGCATGTGTGAACTTGATTGACATAAGGTGAGGTCGTATTTATTTTTCAACGTGCAAACATTTCGGACTCAGTGTGCAATAACCTTTAGTCGACTATTAGGGGGCAGCTCTAGTTCACTCAAAAATGAACATTGTCATTTACTCATCCACATGTCATTCCTATCTGCATGACTTATATTTATATTCAAAATACATCAGAGAATATTTTAAAATGAGGTCTGAGAGATTTCTGTCCCTCTACTGAAACTTTAATGCTATAAAAAGTTTACATGGACAGTGAGGTTAATAAATACATTCAAAGTCAAAACACGGCGCGGATGTTTTTCATGTGTCTCTGAAGGGAACCGGCTGTCGTCAGAAACGTGTCGCAGTCATTATCGTTTCATCTTGCCTGTAATGTCTGTTAAAGCAGCGTTTATGAGCGCGGTGCTGCTTTGTGTACAGCGTTACAGGAGAAGCCGCTAGATTTGCTCTTAAAGCGCCACCTCGAGGAGGAGAAGGAATTTGCATTTCCTTATGTTCAGATCAATGCGAGTATCGACCCATGTTTTTATGCTGCAAACAGAGTTGTAAACGTGAAAAAAGTTAGTGTCTTCTAAAAATCGAAACAATTAAGACAGTAATACTTATGTTTTGAATTAATATAATATGTTTGACTTGTCCCTTTTCATAAAAATGGTTTAAAAGCTGAAATGCCATTTTTTAAGATTTATTTTTGTGGGTGAAAAATTGTATCTAAACTGTAAATCATGTCATTTTATGTCTTAAAATGTTACCATAGACATTGTCCAACCTCACTCATACAGTGTTCATTTTACTCTTAAAAAGGTTCATAAATTGCCTTAAATATAGTTTTTTTTTTATTCTGCCGATACCCTGTAAATAGTGAAATAAAATTATTTCATACATATTTGTGTATTCAAAATGTTTTTGATGGACATTTAGACTAGAAATTAGAAATTTTGCGAGCCATGTATAGGGACATTGTATGAGTGAAGGACAACGCAAGTTCAGTATTATTTGCATTGCTACAGTGTGTTCGTATTTGTTGCAGATACTGTTCATCAGTTTAATTAATTCATATTAGCGCAAACTAATCACTGCACTTGAGTCGCATGCTGTAATAATATGTGACGTGATCTTTGAAGTGTAAGATGATGATCTTTATAACCTGTATTAGCTATAAGTATGCCGAGTTATGTTTTGTATTTTATTGTGACATGAACCTTTCAGTGATTCAGTTATTCTTCATTGTTTTAGAAACCTTGCACATGTCCATCAGAGCAATCATTAAAGCTACATATACGCTCTACATGACTCTAATAGGTACATTGTAGCGGTTATCTCACTCCAAACCAACATTAAACTCCAAATTCATAACAAAAAGCATAAGTTACAAAAAAAACACTTCACTCTAAAATAAAATTTGCCAAACATTTCTTCACCCTCTGGTCATCCCAGATGTAGATAAGTTTGTTTCTTCATTAGATTTGGAGAAATGCGTCATTGCATCACTGTCTCAGCTTTTGTCTTCTCCAGATGTTAACTGATGGACTGCTGTGGATTACTTGTGATGTTTTTATCAGACTCTCATTCTGACGGCACCCATTCACTGCAGAGCATCCATTGCTGAGACACTGATGCAATGCTACATTTCTCCAAACCTGATGAAGAAACAAACTCATGTGCATCTGGGATGACCTGAGGGCGTTTTTCAGCAAATAAATTTTTTTGGGTGAGCTATTCCTTTAAATGTGTTCATCATATAAAGCGATCACATCACAAGTCCTGGATTACACAACTCGATTCTTATGAATTACTTTTGAGAGTTTTTGAAGCATTTAAAGCATCCACTTTGAATGAGACATCAGAAATCTCTCAGGTTTCATTAAAAATGTGTTTTTAACATGAATGAAACACATACAGGCTTGGAATGAGTAAATACGGACAGATTTTTCATTTCTGGATGAACTGTCCCTTTAAGACTTAAACTGTTTTGTATGTTTTTGTATAGAACAAGCTGTTGAGGACTTTACTGATAAACCAAGAACACGGCGCTCCTCTAAACTCACGTGTTGTCTTTGGTCTTAGTTTGAACATCATGGTCGGGTCAGATCAAGTCAAACTGTGAGCTGAATTATGTTGTTTGCCATTCAGCACAAATACACACGGGATGAAATGTCAAGGCAATCTGAGGACAATCTCTCCTTGAAATGCCACAGAGAAGTAAAGATAGCAGGGGGATAATAACTGTGTGCTTATGACATCTCAGACAGCCATAAAGCTTGATATGCAGCCCAATATCTTTAACTGAGATGCTTTTCCGTTTCATGTCTAAAAGGTCAAGAATAGTATTATACACAAATCCATAACTAATGCACATCTGTGAAAGGACGGCTGCTGAATATCTGGGGTGCCAGCGTTTGCTGTTTCTGCTCATCTCATTATTTATTTACTTCGGCAGGTCACTTAAGAACAAATGTGCATTTACACAGCTTAACTCAACTCAACCTTTATTTATAAAGCACTTTCAACACCATGACTGGAACCAAAGTGCTGTACAGAGAAGGATAAAATAAAATAATAATAAAAATCTAATAGACAGAAGAAGGGCATTCCAGAGCCTAGGAGCTGCCACAGAGAAAGCACGATCATCTCTACATTTTAGACGAGATCGCGTAACCATTAGAAGTAATCGATTATTTGAGCGCAGATATCTACTGGATTGACAGACACTAATTAAATCAGTGACATAGTCAGACCATGCACAGCCTTGAAAACATACAACAACACTTTGTAGTGAATTCTGTATCGTACAGGTAACCAATGCAGTTTGATCAACACAGGAGTAATATGCTTATTAAAAGTCTAGCAGCTGAGTTCTGAACAAGCTGCAAACGAGAGAGAGAGAGAGTGATTCAAACCCAATCGAGATGACACAAAAGCATGAACAACCTTCTCCGTATCTTCAAAAGAGAGGATGGACTTCAACTTAGATATTGACCTTAAGATTAAAAAAACGATTTTTAACAACAGCATTAACTTGTCGGTCAAATGTAAGCTCAGAGTCAAAGATGACACCAAGGTTTTTTACACAGGGCAGTTTCTTCCAAGGAAACTGCCAAAGGCAGTCGTAGACGTTTTTGACATAACGCTTATTACCATCTCTGTCTTATCTTCATTTTAGTTGAAGAAAACTATTTGCCAACCTCTGTCAGATATTCATGCAGAGACTGCAAACCACATTTAGGGTCCTGTTTCAGTGGTAAATATATTTGCGAATCATCCGCATACAATAATAATGAATCCCATTTTTTTTTAAAATAAAACCCAATGGCAACAAATAATAATAATTTGTTACATTTATATAGCGCTTTTCTAGACACTCAAAGCACTTTACATAGTAAGGGGGGTATCTCCTCATCCACCACCAATGTGCAGCATCCACCTGGATGATGCGACGGCAGCCATAGTGCGCCAGAACGCCCACCACACACCAGCTTATTGGTGGAGAGGAGACAGAGTGATGAAGCCAATCAGTGTATGAGGATGATTAAAGAGACCATGATGGTCAGAGGGCTAGTTTGGCCAGGACACCGGGGTCACACCCCTACTCTTTTTCGAAGGACATCCTGGGATTTTTAATGACCACAGAGAGTCAGGACCTCGGTTTAACGTCTCATCCGAAGGACGGTGCTTTTTCCAGTGTAGTGTCCCCTTCACTATACTGGGGCGTTAGGACCCACACAGACCGCAGGGTGAGCACCCCTGCTCGCCTCACTAACACCTCTTCCAGCAGCAACCTAGTTTTCCCAGGAGGTCTCCATCCAGGTACTGACCAGGCTCAACCCTGCTTAGCTTCAGTGGGCAACCAGTCTTGGGCTGCAGGGTGATATGGCTGCCAAATACAGAGAAAATAAAATTGGTCCCAGAATAGAGCCCTGAGGAACCCCACAGACAAGACTTAAGGTCTGAGAGCGACAGCAAATCAAGAACAACGCATTCAGATAAACAGATATTAAATGAGTGAAAAGAGATGCCTGTTACACGAATGTTTCTGAGGAGATGCCATCAAATCTTTGGTAGATATTTCGTTAGATACTCTTGGTTAGTAAATGTGAGATCCACGAGCACACTGTATATTCCCGTTTGCTTTATGTCTGGATCAGTATGGAAAATCTGAGCACAGACTATACACACATTTCGCAATAATTATCTGGGCGCTGCTGCTGCCGCCATTATTTAATGTGTCATTGTGTGCCCGCTGGGTGCTGTTAATGCATGGTTTTTTTCCACAGATGATTCTAAAGATTTTATTGGTCATGTCAATTGATTCTAGTGCTGATTCCATACAGCACGCTGAAACAAATACTAACCCTACTAACTAGTGATTTTCCATATCGTCATATCGCCAGCCTGTGAGATCGACGTGTGTGGGCAAGAGAAAGACTCTCTGTACTTGTCATTTCATAACTATTTGGTTATTTAAACCACACGTGCGCGAGAGAGAGAGAGAGAGCCAATAACCGAAATAATGTAACATACTGTAACATACTTTTCAAACATACTGAAAAACTAACATGTTAAATATACAAATATTTAAAACAGCTAGTTCATATTCGGATACAGCAGTCATACATCGCTATTAGGACCGCACGTCGTTCCGGGACAAGTTTGCTGCATCAGTGTGGAAGTTATCGGTCTAAAAACCAGTCAAGGTGAAAATCAAATAAAGTAGATTTATTTTAAAGAGTAACAGGTTAACACTAAATATTGGACATAACGAACACATTAAAAGTATTTTCAGGTAAGTTCATATTTTTGGAGTAAAGTTGACTGATAGGATACATCAGCCATACAGTGCCCGGTTTTAGACTGATAACTTATTAACTGCATATTTTTTATAATAACAATGATGAAGAATAAGCATTAATGTTTTTGTTGATGTGCTGTAAAGAAAACGAAATGCTGTCTGTGCGGTTTCGTCATGTTCATTTAATGGCTCGAAGCTGTTCAAGATGAGGTCTAAAAGATGCACTCTTGTCCTAATTAGTAAATAAAGGTGATCACCCTGCAGTTCAATTTTGATGTGGGCTTAGTTTTAGAGACGTTTTTAAAACATGACCAATGAGGAGGAGAAGCCTAAAGGCCCGGGTATACTTCACTTTCCTCGTTCGCTTTCAAAGTATTGCCTGCACGTGGACGGGGTGTGCGGCTGTCCGCGATTCGTCTTGATAACGAAAATGACGTAATTCGGACGGTGCGCGGATGCCCGAAGTTGACTTAACCCTCATTTGCATGTGTGTGTGAAGTGCGGCGCTGAGGTGAAATAGCGGGGCAATTTGATAGCCCAATAATAATAAGCCTAATAATAGATTAATAGGAGAATGAGCATAATATCGTCTTGACTATCGACAAAGACATTTGCTATCGTCGATATCTCTAACTATCGTCTATCGGCACAACCCTACTACTAACCTTAGCCTGCATTGGCAGCATTAATGTTTGTGTCACGGTTTAAAAAGAAAAAGGAGGAAAAAATAGCAGCTGTGTGATTGCAGGAACTTTACTGTAAAAAACAGGGTAGCTGCATTATAGCTTTTACGTATTCAATGTAGAAATAACTGATACGTTAATATGCCAATGTGTTAATATACAATTTAATTTTTCACATTTGAAATATAAAAGGTGCACATTGTCATACACACAAACACAATCATGTGACAAAATAATGCAGTAATCATTAATTTAACAGCATCCATAAATCCCTAATACATAACAGATAAGTGGAAAAACTAACAAGAAATTATTATTTTAGTGAAAACCGATCAAATGTGAGCGGTCACAGAGGATACGTTTTTTTCCTCTGTAGACTATAAAATTACTAGTTATTTTTCACTTCCAAAAACTGCACATTTAAATTTTATGAAATGTCCCATAAGCTCTTTTCCCAGGTGGAGAAAGGGAAATTACCGTTAAACAATTTGAACAGGTTTTTAACATTAGGCAAATTCTTACAGAGTGCAATTGGAAGCATCTATGATATCACTGAACTGGGTTGACCAATGAAATCGTCTGTGGGCGGGGCTTTGTTGTTAGCGTGTAGCGGGCTGTGTGTGTGTTACCTTGTGGTAGGTCATGTGTTTGGTGTGCCAGTCGCTCTGCAGCCAGTGCTCGGGAGCGTTCTCCTTCACGAAATCACTGACGCGGTTGCGGAAGTCGTTGGGTTTGAGGAGGAGGAGCTGGATGATGAAGTAGCAGACCTGAGCCTCGTTCCCCTCGTGGCTCCTCATCGCCTGCGTGGAAACACACAACCTTCAGTGCGTTTGTTTGGAAACATTCATTCACAGATAGCAAAGCTATGGAAACAGGGCCCAGTTGTTCAAAAGCAATCTGATCGGATTATGGCCAACGGATTGGATCAAATCTTGAACATGGGCTGTTCAAAAGAAAAAAGGTTTAGATCACAAAATCCAATCTTGGGTTTGATCTGGATTAAATCCTCTGTGTTGTTCGAAACGTCTTAGTAAGATTGGGATGCTTTGGTTTAATAGCGTCTTGGAATCACATATTTGCATAGCTATAACAAGAAACACTGGCATCTAACAATGCCTTAGAAAAAAACAGTTCATCTTAAAAAAATAAAGCATAGACATAAACAGAGTTATTGAATAAGCATGTTACAAACTCCTGAAACATTGGTGTTTCATATTTTAGAGCAATCACTGCAATTTCTGATGATTTGTGTAATATATCCCCAAATAGCTGTCAATATTATATTATATTTAATTTCATTTTTTTTTTTGAAATCACTGATTGTAAACTACATTGGCACGATCATCAGAGATGGACCAGTCAGAAGTAGCTATTTGTGTAGACGCAATGCAAAAAATGTTTTCCTTTAGGGCAGCGGTCCTCAATTCCAGTCCTCGCACCCCCCCCCCCCCAACTCTGCATATTTCATGTTACTCTTATCGCTTCAGACGTTTGTTTTATTGGAACGTAAGTGCCCTACGAAGTACATCACGGAATATTCCGCCATGATTCCAGTTCGAAGCGAACGTATATATTCCATTCAAAGTGCATATAAGTCACCTTTATTTATATAGCGCTTTTAACAATACAAATTGTAACAAAGCACTGCACAGTATAAAATAGGAAAATTGTGTCAATAATGTAAAATGACAAGTGTGCGAGACGTGAATTTAAATTGTATATATTTACAGAGGTATATGGCGTTATATATAGAGAGGTTGCGTAGCGCAAATTCATGCATGAATGTTCAAAAGTGAAGTAAACTAAACGTCCCCTGCTCAGGGTGTAGGGAGCAACGGACACTGTGTAGGGAGCATGTCAATTGGAACACAATTCATGTACGGAGCACACTTCTAACGAGCTGATTATCTGAATCAGGTGTGTTAACAAAGAGAGACATGCAAAATATGCAGGAATTGAGAACCGCTGCTTTAGGGACTCCGTAGAGCACTACAGATTTGGAAACCAGAAAAGTGTATCTGGATCAGGGTGATCCAAAGCAATTTTGCTTTTAAAAAATGGTACGAAAGTAAGATGGGTTTCCTGATCCTGGACAGCAAAACATGTGATTTCCAAATCGTTCTGATCCAGATGAACCGTTTTGAAAAGGTGTCCCAGGATCCGAGTGCAGCCAGATCTTCAGACGGGCCTGAGAAGCACAGGAGCGCAGCAGGACGGGTCAGTGGCACTGATGTGACGCTTCGATCGGGCTGATAAATGGAGCATGTACAGTACAGCAGGACGCTGATTGATCAGCGGATGAGAAGATCGATCCTCAGGCTGTTTACACAGTCGAGAGCCGGCCGTCTGTTAGCTTCTGACACACAGATAATGTTTCACATGCAGCTCTTCTCACATGCTGCGCTAGCAGCCCAATAAATCCATGAGTCAAACATGAAACCAAGCACAGCTGAATCACTGGAAATATAAACAATGCTTTTTGAAAGCGATTACATCAAATCAAGTCAGAAATGATGAATCTGCATAGATTTAAATAACGTCTCAGTTGCACAAATGCGGTTTTCTTTCCATTGCTTTAACTGCACCATTATATTGTGTCAGAAATGTGGACATTTGCATCAAATTCTATTATATTATCAATGCAGAAATAAATTAGAGTCATTGAATATAATATAATATTTTTTCTGATTAAGCTTTAGTGTTTGTGCATTTATACTAAATGTATATAGACTACTGTTTTTCATACAAACGCCTAGAAACCATACAGTTATATTTTTACCATGGTATTGACAAAAAGTAATACGATTTTTAATATTAGGCAACACATACTTGACGTATGCATTGTTATACTGGTGCATGTAAATAAAAATAATTAAAAAATATATGGTTACACTTTATTCTGATAGTCTACTTTAGACATTCTACTAACCATCGATATTAACTCTGCAGATACATGCAAACCAACTCTCATTAGAGTATTAGACAGTTTAGGGTTAATAGAAGAAGTTGACATGCACATGCAAAGTTACTCATAGTGTGTTGTTGGTTTATCAAAATGAAGTGTTAGCTGATATGAAGCAGACAGTCTTCTGATACTCTAATGACTGCTAGCTGTAGTTGCAAAGAGAGGTCAGGGCTCACCAGGCACAGGATGAGTCTGTCCAGCGTCACGATGTTGTACTTCCACACCATGTCGTTGAGGATCTCGATGCACTTGTTGAGCTGCTGTCCTCCTGCGGACGTGCTGAACTCGTACACGAGGAAGTCTGCAAAGGTCCGCACGTGAGCCACCAGCGCCCGCGCCCCGATGCGCTCCAGCACCCTGAGGAGAGGACGTCACAGAACAATTAACATCGGGCTTTATCACACCGGAATCAGAGTTTGGCTGCTATGAAAGCTGCTTTTACACTCGTTTCATTTAAATAGGCTTATAAAGCTACTGTATCGTGTTTGATACATACGCAAATGTCTAAGGCCTCTGCGATCAACATGATCAAAACCGGTTTCACACAATCTCCTCATGTCTTCTGTCGTCTGATTGATAGTTTGTAGTTTTTTTATTAAGTAAAAGCTCTTTTAGTGTAATCTTAGAAACGTAATTGTGTCAAATCTGGAGTGATTTTGATCAAGTAAATGTCAGATGTCTCCAGATGAACACTTACTGAAGCAGCTTAGCTTTACTTGATTCTCCATCAATCATGTTTTAGTCTCAAATCTGATCATCACATCTTCTGAGGAGCGTTTGTTACTTTCACTGTTCCTCGGCGGAGGAACGATCTTCATCACATCTTCTGAGGAGCGTTTGTTACTTTCACTGTTCCTCAGCGGAGGAACGATCTTCATCACATCTTCTGAGGAGCGTTTGTTACTTTCACTGTTCCTCAGCGGAGGAACAATCTTCATCACATCTTCTGAGGAGCGTTTGTTACTTTCACTGTTCCTCAGCGGAGGAACGATCTTCATCACATCTTCTGAGGAGCGTTTGTTACTTTCACTGTTCCTCGGCGGAGGAACGATCTTCATCACATCTTCTGAGGAGCGTTTATCTCTTCATCTCTCTATCAGCATTGAATTATATTTCAATCTCATCTTACTGAGACATTATTAGAGTGATAATTAGATCATTTTTTTGTAAATATCTGCTGTACTGTTATAAAGATCTCATTGAGTTACATTACAAGCAGCAGAATATCAGCAAATAAATATCTGAATCTGCACCAGATTGCATTTTTGCTCAGTTTGAGTCTGTGAATAAAATTAAGCTGTTTTATTCTCACTATATCAGAATACATGAGCCATAAAAGATTGAAGCATCCATCATTTCATCAATGCATTAAAGGGCTTTGGCAATGTCACATCCCAGTTGCTCAGTGTCAAAGTAAAAAACCCTTATAAAAACACATCCTTCTGTCGACACCGTTCAGCTCAGAGCAAGCTCCTGTCAAGAACTGGCTGCATCTCTCTGAAGAGACGGAGATAAACCAGAGAGACAGACCTGAAGAGAGCAAGAGATGTCTTCTGAAGACTGAGAGAGTTTCAGAGACGCTGATAACTGAAGATACACAAGAACCACAGGAATCTAGACCCTTGTGTACCAGACTAAACCTGAGCAACTCAAGCCCAAACCCAACAAAAAGGCAATAGAGATGATGGAGAACAGGGCTGTCCTGCTCTTTTTAGTAAGAGTTAGAATTCAGTTATTGACTCCAGCGGCATTTATTTAATCAAGAATACCGAAAAACAATACAACTGTGAAATATTGCAATTTAAAATAGCTGTTTTCTATGTGAATATATGTTAAAATGTTATTTATTCCTGTAATGCGCAGCTGTATTTTCAGCATCCAGTGTCACATGATCTTCAGAAATCATAATCATATACTGCTCAAGAAACATTTCTGATTATTATCAATGTTGAAAACAGTCATGCTGCACAATATTTTTGTGGAAGCGGTGATGCATGTTATTTTGCAGATAGAAAGTTTAAAAGGACAGCATTTATTGGAAATATAAATACTCGTTTTAATTAAAAATGTCTTTAAAAAAAATAAATAATCTGATCCCAAGCAGTAATGTACAATTTCACTGAAATCCCCTCATTTTTGATAATACTGTATTAAATACGTGTCAGTGAATATTATTATTACGGTGTCTTTTAAATATAACACTCTTAAGTGTTCAGCTTAATTGTAGAGTCAAAAAAATGACCATGAAAACTAAACGTTGAAGGAAACCTTGAACAACATTACTGGTTCAAGGGACAGAACAAAGTGCCAGGAAAGTAGAGCAGACCGTGAATAAGAATGAGCGGAGAACATAGGATTACACAAGCACTCGGTCAGCGCAAGCATCTGAATGCTGAGTCTGTGTTTACGGTCATCTGAGCATCCACACGGCATGTGTATCCCTTTGATTGCTCTGAGAAAGAGGCAAAAACACATCTGTGCCCGCAGCCCTGGCGGTGTAATGAGCTCGTGAACAAGCAGCCTTTATACGGCCGAGAGCAGCTGCAGCCTCTGATGACATTAGATCACACATTCAAAGAGAGACAGATGATGAGCGCTGCAGACAGTACCGGGGGGTTGTGAAACATCAAAACACCAGCCAGACGTGCAGGAACACACAGTGATTTCAGCTGAAGTCACAGCACAATGAAGCAGTGTTAGTGGTAAAGAAATGAGTGTGACAAAACAATTGTGACCCTGGAGCACAAACACAGTCTTAAGACGCTGGGGTATATTTGTAGCAATAGGTTGTTTGCAAACACGTGATTCTGATGACTCATGAAACGCAGCTGAAGGGATTTTTCTCCATAGGAATCAGTAGCAGAAACTCTAGATGCCTGTGTTTTGAGTGTATTATGAATACTCGAATCAGTCAAACCGAGAAAACACAAGGAGCTTTTATCGTGTATGAGCATGTGTTGTTCATAAGGAGGGAAAAGTCAAGAAATTGACAAAAAAAATGCAGGAAAAGGTGACTTGTAAACCTGTGTTTGCGGTCTGGAGGAGTCGATCGGAATATGTCAACAACTAGACTTTATAGTTATTATCGCGGGAAGACTAATTCTTATCATGGGGAGAATTTTTACTGGTATATCGCAAACAAAAAGATATCACCATCCCTTATTTATAATAAATTGTTCTTAAATTATATAAGCTCCATAATTAAATTTGATTAAACCAATTTAATCATACAAAATGAGTACAGAAAATTTTAAACTTAAGGGAGAAAAACAGAATCCAGAGAAATTAAAATGAAAAAGCATAATTTGTAAAAAAAAAAAAAAAAAACCTTGAGACCTTTTTTTTGCAAAAGTTGCTTGCCATCTATGCTTTAATTTCCTCCAAAATACCAAGCATACTAGCAATACTGCCAGGGTTACTGGAAAGTAACGGAGTATCACCGATGTAGCAAAGAAAGGAAGCATTGAAATCTGAAAAACTGAGCTCAGGATAAGCATAAAGAGTGCAAACAGCAGAGGTACTAAAACAGAGCCCTGGGGAACCTCACAGTCTACCTGCATAGCGAAATTCCTCCCACTTAAAGAGGAGATGAACCAAAGTATAGCCATAGACTAAATACCAACATAGTTCTGCAATCGATCTAAAATAACCATGTAGTCAATGGTGTCAAATGCTGCACTCTGATCCAATAATAACAAAACAGTACAGAAACCTGTGTCAAGACAAAGGAGAATGTCATTCGAAACCTTTAAGAGAGTTTATTCTGCACTATACTTTTGTCTAAAGCCAGAAAACGCAATCAAGAAGAATAGATTAGTTAGATATGAATACAACTATGTTTCCTATAGAAAACACATAAATATCTTTACAGAGGCATGTGGGAAATTACAGCTTGAGCGTTTCATTTTTCGCAACGATCACTAAGATTGAATATTGATGGAATGCCTTCATTTTCATTTATTTATTTTTTTTGAGAAAAAGTAGGAGTAACTTCTACCAGGGTTTAGATGATGCATTCGAATAAGTAGCCGAAATAGGATGTAAAGCTGATGATGGTTTCAGGCTACTTCCATTGTCTGAAATTAGTTTATGAAGAAATTGAATTTCAGATAATTTACAAGACGGTCTCTTTAAATTCCGTATGAGTTCTAGAGTTGATCATTTCCTATGTTTGTATTCAGGTTTTCTACACTGTCTTCTAAGAGAGCATTTAGTGTAATTTATCCTTAAAGTCTCAATCACAAACAAGAAATCTAATGCTGGTTTAAAAAAGTCATGTAAGCAATTTGTTCGGTATCATCCCTGCAATCAATAATGCCAACTTAACGGTTAGTGGCTCAGAGAATAATTACAGATGGAGAGCAGTATTTCAAGTATCTCACGGTTGCTGCAGTGAGTTTATGTACCCGGAGCAGGGTGACGAGATGAATACTAATGTATCAGAACAAGGGACTGAGCACAAAACAACAACGTGATACACAATGGACATAGTGAGAACGTCGAGTGATTCCCAAGGCCATGCACTGACTGAAAACTTCAGCTGAGAGTCGATATGAAGACTTTAGACTGTAAAGATACAATGTAGATTTGTAAAAGCCCATGGTGGAAAGAAACCAAGGAGGATATTTTTTTTGTATGTAGCAAGATGTTTTGTTAGTAGCTTGTTTACTGTGGTATACGACTTAAACAAAAGAGCAGCTTCGCTGTAGATTTACAACAAGTTATTAGAGGAAAAAGGAGCTTCACAAACACAAAAGGGTGTATATTTCAGTGTTAATTTCGTTGACGAATAATTTGTGTCAAGATTTTTTTCCACTGACGACAACGTAACGATAACGAACAAAAATCTATTTTTGAATGACAAAAATTTACGTAAATCTATAAAAATTATCAATGAAAAAAAAACGGGACGAAAATGTTAAGGAGGGACGATTTGGGAAAAGATTCATTCAGAGCGAATCTGCTGCGAATCTGGAGGTTAGATGCAAACATGAACCGGCGGGACATGAGTTAACATACACTTTTGATGCACCGCACATAAAACGTAAAAAAATGTCAATATGAGGGAGCAAGAGAAGAGCAGACATATGCATAAATCTGACGACGCAAGAAAGAACTAAATTCGGTCCTGTTTTCTAAGCGCAGACACCGAAGCAAACAGACAGAAAGCACGTCTCACAGCGCGAGAGTAATCTATCGCGTCGCATGAACGGAAAAATACACAAGATGATGTCAAAATGTCAGTTTTTACGAGTATTCACATAAACACAGTTTTGTGAACGTAAACAGTATGGAGAACATGTATCAGTACATTGCAGCTGTGCATTTAGTTTTAAAGGGACAGCAGCCTAATTTAGTTGATATTGTCCGAGTCATTGATGTTAATCAAGCAACAAAAGAAAGACCGAAAATCACTCACTGCTCTTGACCGACTCACTTTAGTAGCCCTAAAGATTCATCTAAATTTATTTATAGAAATATGTCTGTTTGAAATAATGAAGAATATGGTAAACACGTTGTTATAAAGAATGTAATAATTAGCCAGATATAACCATTGGTATTTCATTAAGAAGACCATGTTCTTGATCTTTATGAGAAGTGTTTTTATTTAATTTTAACTAGGGATGTCAATTTTCAATCATTTCCATAATCATTTAAATTAACGATCGATTAATCTTTAACCTTAACTACTGCAAAATGCGTCTATTGCAGTGGCATAGTCACGGCTTGACATGATGCCACTCAAAACGCCAGCTTCCTCGCCCGAATGAAAAGGGGTTTTAGTCAGAATAAAAGGCTAGTGGCAGGATGGTAAAATGAATGGATGTAATTACAATCATTTGATAAAAGGAATAGAGCGCGCCGTAGTATTATACTTCGTGAACGGTTTTATATCCTGCCACGGAGACCGCTGAATGCGCCTTTTTAAATGCTTTCATTGTGCTCGTTTATTTATTTTTACAACATCATAGCAATGTTTGCAATTGACATTATCAGGATTTAAAATAATAACTGTAAATGGTCTTATAATACTTTTATTTGTGTGTACTCACAATATCAACAAAACGTGCTTTTGTAAAATAAAGAAAAGAAATAGGATGCGCTTTCTGCCATCTCGGTCTTGAACAGGAGCGCATCACAAATTGAACCGAAACTCAGCAAATATTTTCATCACAGAGATGATTAATATGTCTATAGAAAGCTTTAAATTACTACAAAAAATAATTCAAATCCAAATCAAAAACACTTTCATTATGTAATCCGTAAAGATGCATGTCTCTCTGAAGGCGTGTCCAATGAGGAGATGGCGAGTCAGGATCGTCAACTTCATCTTCATGACACTGACTCAGAAAACACTAGTTTAGTAAATTAATAAATTATTCCAATATCTTCTTACTTTTTCCCGCCCGACACATTCATGGTAACTTTTGCAGCAAGCTTATTAGCCTACTTAGTGTGCTCACGTCATGTTACTGTGCGCCATGGTCACAAAAACACATCATTTGCACGCATTGCGGTTTAAAAACAAGTGATTTGAGCCATTAAAACAGCACTATATGCACGATCAGTCTGTTTCTGAGAGTGATTTCTGCAATTGGGTCGGATCGAGGTAAGGTCATATTCACACCTTAAATTGACCGTACCAGAGTTAGTTCGGAAACAGACCAAGACCACCTTTTCAGCTGGTTCTCGGTAAGGTTGTTTGTAGAGGTCGACCGATATATCGGGCCGATATTTGCCATTCTTTAATATATCGGCATCGGCCGATATCCGTGTTTAGTAGCGCTGATTTAAAGTCAGGCACGTCCGCGGGCAGCCCCGTGTTATTGGTGCGGTGTAACGTGCTGCTGCTTCATGTGAAGGACCCCAAACCAAAACGATTGGAAGATTCAATAACAGTCCCGGGAGAGAAAGGCAAGGCTTAAATTCTGATATTTCAAAGTCCTATGGCCATATATTTACTATATATTACTAGTAAACTATAAAGTGTTGCTTCACTCAGTGAAAGAAAAAACGAATAGCATAGAACCGTCGGGACTGGCATAATGCTACAGCTGGTTGAAGGTTCGCTTACTTGCAGTTAACTTAAAGGACTGTAGTCAAAAGGACTCCTCATTAAACCTGTCTAACGTTACCCGTCAGTCCTTGCATACAAGGCTGTGCAACATGATAAAGATTTTTTGTGTGTGTGTGATTACTAGATTATAGTAATTTGGTTTGTAACTGGTAAGCAATCTGTTAACACCAAAAACAACACATTAGTGAATGGTTTTGGTTAGTGGTGCAGTAGATGATCTGTACAGACCAGTCCCCACGGTTCGGTACGCATGTGATTCACGGATTAACTGATACATTTAGCAGACGCTTTTATCCAAAGCGACTTACAGTGCATTCAGGTTATACATATTTTTGTCAGTACATGTGTTCCCTGGGAATCGAACCCACAACCTTTGCGCTGCCAACGCAATGCTCTAACCACTGAGCCACAGGAACTTATCTGTGGTGATAAGTTTAACCACCACAGAGTGAAAGTTTATCATTTGCACGCGTTTCGGGACTCGGAGCTCAGCAGTGCTCACACTGAAGCGCGCACACGCAGAGAGAGAGAGAGAGAGAGAGAGAGAGAGAGAGAGAGAGAGAGAGAGAGAGAGTGAGAGGGAGAGAGAGAGAGAGAGAGAGAGGAGCGATTCAGACAACGCATCAACGGACGGATACATACACACACACACACACACAAAGTTGTTAAAATACCCGTCTTGGCAAGTATTCTGGTAAACACAGTCGGTTATGTCTTAAATAACGTATACAGCTGAGAAAGCACAGTTGTGTTTCCTGCGTGACATCCTGCCGCTCTTAAACTGGGAGGACTGGGATCTTTCAGTGAGGAAGACTCAGGGACTGCACTTGAGTTCAAATTAAAGCACATTCATTTATATTGTTCAGTAATGTTTACATAATTTCCTCCACTCAAAAATGAGAGGTTTGCTGCCATGTTATTTGCACTAAAATAGATTTTTGATGCTGCTAAGTCAAGTGCATTCACAGTTGGTTGCTAGAGGACTTTGTTTTATATAAAAATGCAGAAAGTTGCTAAAAGCAGAAAGTTAGAAAGCACTTTAGATGTTCTGTGTCATTTACACCAAACACGAATGTTGCTGGTTGCTAGTGTGTTTGCAGCACTACTATAATTTTTTTATTTTTCAGTTTAATTTATTTTTATTTATAAAGTTGTATTTATTTTATTTAAAGTATATTTAAGTTTACATTTATGTTCCAACAAACTTGAACAATTCTGCTTGATAAATGCTCTAAAACTTATATGTAAATTATTGAAAGTTTTTTTTAAATATATTTAATACTTGATCAGTTTATTGATTTGTTTGGTTAACTTTGGATAAATATTT
Organism: Oxygymnocypris stewartii; assembly: GCA_003573665.1. Taxonomy (NCBI): domain Eukaryota; kingdom Metazoa; phylum Chordata; class Actinopteri; order Cypriniformes; family Cyprinidae; genus Oxygymnocypris; species Oxygymnocypris stewartii. Next base: position 369,537 of record QVTF01022645.1, read on the forward strand.
TATTTGAATACCGTGCAGTGCACAAAATTAAGATTCGAGAGATGGTTGAAGTCAGTGTTCAATAAATGATGATGTGAAGTTTAGATATGTTGTGCATCCACTTATTATTAGTGTGGTATTTTAGCATGCAAACGAAGGGGAAAACTTCAAGATATCGGCGCTATAAATCGGCCATCGGCTGACCCTGACTTCTAAACATCGGCAATAGAAAAACCCATATCGGTCAATCTCTAGTTGTTTGGTCCGCACCCGAGTGCAATTGCTCTATTCGCACCTGCCCAAAAGATCTGCACCAAGAGGGGAAACCAGCTTGAGTTCGATTCAATCTAACCAAACAAAACAGGTGTGAATACACCGTAAGTTCACATCCCAGTTCAGACACAACAGAGAAAGCACCGACAGACGGGTTTACCAGCTTAAAGGTGCACTAAGCGATTTTTGCCAAACGATGTTGATATTTGAAAGCACCAAAACAAACACGCCCAAACAGGACCTCGCCCCTTGATATCTCCACCCCAGACATAAGTACACAACCCTGGCATAATGATGATGATCAAGTGAAGATGACACACAAGCATAATCAAACAAAAGACAAGTGAAACAATGCAAACTCAACACTAACTCACCTATCAAGAAAATGCAATCGGCGTCCGATTCGAGCCCTTCCCACTCCTTGAGTTCACTCCATTGTTGGCAAAATGCTCTGATATTTACACGGGTCATACATTTTCCCTGATCGTAACCCTTCGTTTTAATGTTTTGTTTCTCTGATATATGCCTCTTATGTTTATCTGTCATCTCTTGATATATAGTCGATCTGCTAATATCCGTCCTGTGCACTCAGTCTCCTCTTGCTATCATTACTAGACACACCCCTTACTGCTGTGTGTTTTGGGACTCAATCCGACACTGAGTTTTTCAAACATTGCTTAGTGCACCTTTAAACAGCAAGCCGTTCAGGACATCGTGTAAAGAACAGGATCTGGATGGATAAACCATACTTTAAAAATCACAAATCTTGTGAGGTGTACTGAAACACGGTGCACGCACCTGAAGCCGATCTGGTTGATGTGGTCCGTCTCCAGCAGCATCTTCCACAGCAGACACAGAAAGAGGGGCGGCGAGCCCTGCATGGAGAAGTGTGTGATGATGTCGTTCTCGACGGTCATAGACTTCCACTTCCTGTACTCCTCCTCCACGTTCTTCTTCAGGTTAAAACGGCTCTCCTGTGGAACGTTATTCTGCTTGAAGAACGCCTGGGAAATGAACACAAGAGAGAAGTGAAGTTATTATGAATCTGATTAAAGCTCCACCAAACACTACACAGACAAGAACTATATCAGCGTCCACAGCTCCAGCTCTTTAAAGACAGCTGACAATTTTCCTTTTTCATCAGTTTTTATTGTTTATCAGCTGGAAAAATCTTGCTGAAAGTGATTCCAACAATATTGTTCCTCGTTATAGCTTTGCTGTTCAAGGGGTCACCGGATGCAAAATTCACTTTACAAGTTGTTTGAATAAATGTGTGTACACAACCATACTATAACGACAAAAACCCACCCAGTTTTTTTTTTAAATCCCTATTTTAAAATCCTCTCTCTCAAATCAGGCTGCTCTGAGATTCCTGTCAGAATGACGTAGTTCTGTACAGGCCCCTCCCATGATAGTTGATTGACAGGACTGCCTTACCTTAGCCCCGCCCCCCTGAGTGAGCTGAGAGCTATCCTCCGGTGCAGGGGAAGACAAGATGTCTCTGATTAAGCGATTGAGGTGTTTTGTTATTGAATGTAATAACGAACATAGCAGTAGTCATTCACTCCTGACATCTGAGCCGCTGAAACGCAGAGGATTACGTTTGTTTTGAAGGAAATGCGCCTCCGATCTACCTAAACGCGTCTATGTTCGCAAAAATCATTCGTGATCCAGCTTCACCTACAGAAGAGGTGAGTAAAAGAGTTTTTAATGAATCTTGGCAAATCACCTTTCCTAATAATGTACTAATAAGTAGGTTTTATGATGAATGCGGCTAAAGTAAACAGAGCGGCTCGGAAGAGAGGGGCGGAGTCAGCAGAGCTCATTTGCATTTAAAGGACAATGCTCCAAAACGGCTTGCTCTGACAAGAGCTGTTTTTGACGGGGTTAAAAAGGTGTTTTTTACACTACCATTGAGAAACTAACCAAACTATGTTGCAGACTTTTCATTTAGACCCTAAATAATCATATCAACTTGTGGAAAATGGGCATCTGATGACCCCTTTAAGCATAATTGAGAAAAACGTTGGATATTCCTATATTCTTGGTATCTCTGACTTTCGAGTTCCAATCATTAAAGTGTTCAATGCTCAGAATGCTCGACTAGCTTTGCAAGTCTTCAATAACAAACAGACATCTCATTGCAAACAAACTGCAGAGGATAAATGAGGCTATTCAGAGCCAAAAGCATCTGTTTGACAGAGGCTCCTTTACTGTGTTTGTACATTTGTCTCTGGTTGCTGCATTGTTCACGTGACATCATAGATCATCTCAGAAACCAGAGTATATTATATATATCTACATGGGTTTCCAAGTCAGAAGCCTGCCGTTGTGACATTTTAGTGTACTTGTACAAGTTGGCTGTTGAATATTTTTGGACTTTAATATTTTGATATTTAATAGAAAATACCATATGAAGCAGTAACAACATAATCCCAACATAAGCCAAGTCCTCATGTTCCCTATTCAGAAAGCTTTCAAACAACAGAAGATTACTCCGCTCTTGGAGGTAAGTGGATGTCGAGAAGCACTCAGTTTCCTACCCATGTTACAGATGTTCATTACAAACACTGAAGATGAAGGAGAAATCATCTAAGACATCCTGAGAGGGAGTGACGTCAACCAATGCATTACAAAACTTCAGTCATCCTTTAGATGCACTAGAGCTCCACTAGTGTACTAGCACCTCACGAAAACCAGTCCAGGCCAAAATCATGATATTTACATTGGGTATTAAGAAAATACAGCCAATTTTAAAGTTTAATTTCCTAATTACGGCGCCTCTAAAGCACAAAATATACTATATATGTATATACTGATTAGGGATGTCAGCATTAATACGTGCAATTAATTAAAAATCATCCTTCTAGTGTGAAATAAATTGCCAACTAATGAGTCTACACACATCAAAATTAATTGTGCTCTGTTAGTTTTGCCAATAAAATATTCTGAAAGTTTTATATTATTATAGCCGTTCCAATTTGCATCGACTTGGTAGTCTGTAATAGTTATTAAACCAGGATACATGGTGTGTGACATTAAATGCAATTAAATCACAACAACTGTGGGAATAATCATTAAATCTACTGACAGCTCTGATACTAATACTGGGTTTTTTGCATTGGCTAAATTTTGTCATTAGCAGGTTACGCAGGCATCGTACAGCTGCAGCATGATTTTTTTAAGACCATGCATACTATGATTAGTCTGTGCATGAGCCTAGAGTTATAGTGTTAAACTCTTGCAGTGTGCATGTTTTGGCTGCTTAAGTTCATGTGGTCCAATGGAGTATACATTCAAAGCATAACTTCATGTGCAAAACTTAAGCATGCATTTATATGCAAAAAATATACGTTGGGCTTAAGAACGATGTACCAAGTATTTACTGAACCAAACCCATGAACTGTAATACATTGTAGAAAAGGAATAATTCACCCAGAAATTAAAATTAAATGGAAATATAATCTCTCTCAGGCCATCCAAGTAGTAGAGTTAGTTTCTTTTTTTAGCATTACATCAGTGTCTCAGCAATGCATGCTCTGCAGTGAATGGGTGCCGTCAGAATGAGAGTCCAAACAGCTGATAAAAACATCACAATAATACACAAGTATTTCACCCCACTCCAGTGGATTTCTTACAAACACGCAGCTTTTCTCTTCTCCAGATGTTAACTGATGGACTGGAGTGTTGTTTTTATCAGACTCTCATTCTGACGGCACCCATTCACTGCAGAGCATCCATTGCTGAGGCACTGATGCAATGCTACATTTCTCCAAATCTGATGAAGAAACTAACTCATCTACATCTGGGATGGCCTGAGAGTGAGCACAGTTTCATCAGATTTTCATTTTTGGGGTGAACTATACCTTTAAGCAGACTCCGAACAGAACATGTTTGATTTCAATCAGATATGATCGGTTCAGTTAAGTAACTTTAAGGCCCGTACACACCAGGACGAATTTGGCCGACGTTTAACGCCTCGTGACTAAACAAAGGGCGCCAATGTGAGTGTGCACACCGACACGAAAAACGCCACGCGTAAAAGCGTCATTTTTTAAAAACGCCTCGGGTTCGTTTTTTTGGTTTGACGCGCCGCGTCAAAAACTATCCGACCAATGAGATTGGCGCTTTTGCTCACGTGTCTGGAGCTGCTGAAGTTACAGTAAAACACAACTTGGGGGCGCTCAAACACAAAACAGTCTTGCCGAGCACACATACGTAATGACGAAGAAGATATACGCCAAGTAGCGTCTACACTGTCGGCGTCTTTCCTCATTCAACAGAACAATAATTTCTTCATCGCTGGAGCTGCTGGTGCTTGAAATATCCATGTTTTCTTTGTATGAGTTTGACAAGCGCGTAAATACTTGCTCTCTTCTTCTGAGTGACAAGCGAGTGTCAGAAGCGTAAAGTTGCGCAGCGCCACCTTGTGTACCGGGGTATTTCTGTTTTACATTAAGCGCCATCTAATGTCAGGGAATGAATTTGCATGTTCACTCGGCTCATCATCAGCGAAAATCGCTTGGGTGTGAGCACAAAAAACGCGTTGAAAAACGCTGGCGAATAACGCGCGCCGATATTCGTCCCGGTGTGTACGGGCCTTTAGGCAGGTGATTTGTAAATTCAAGACTGACTCGTTAAAAAAAGACGTCTCAAAAGATCTTGCATTCACTGGTTTATGTCTATTGCTGTGTGTAAGCAGTGAAGCCAAGTGCTGTTAATGATCCTGTAGCAGCTCATCCTTCATGACTTACAGTGTGACTGCAAGATCTCAAGCCAGATGAAACCTCATGCTTTTACCCGTAGGTGTGAGAAACACTGTCCCGTGCTGAGTCAGGGTGTTTGAGTACCTGCAGCGGAGCAGGGAAACAGCTGAGCGTGTGAGTGGCCCAGTTATGAGGTGTGAAGTTCATGATGGTCTGCAGGATGTCTTTACACCAGGTGCCCTGAATGGAGTCCGAGCCAGTGAAGAAATCTGCACCACACACACAGATGGCAGGGATTTAGCACATTAGTAAGGGAGAAACTGATTTTGAAAGCATGCTGTTTTAAGCATGTTGCCTGCACAATGCAAATAAACAAATTAAAGCAGCTCTTTATGTAAATATTTATAGTGAAATGAAGTTACTCAACTAAATGCTATGTGACAGACGACTAATCATCAGGTCAGTTCTGTAATGAATGGTGTGAAGTACCTGTGACGTGCGTGGCTCGAGCCAGCGTGAGGATCAGCGCTCGGTTCAGCTCCTCTGACTCGGCAGACAGCACAGTTTTAGGGTCATTGAGGAAACGTGTGAACTGCGGCTGAACCTCTGAACTCCCCAGAGCCGTGATCAACCTCAGAGCGGTACTCTCGACGCTGCTCACACAAACACACAGATTGAGTACAGACACAGATACTACAGCTGTAGCATACTTAAGCCATGCATTTGTGTCAAATGAATTAAGCAGCACATGCATCTGACTGAAGCGCAGTCTGCTGTTTAACTGTAGCTTATCAGTTAGTTTGGAGCACTTAAATCACGTCTCAACAATAAAATATATCTAGTATATGCTAGTGGGAAGCTTTGAGTGCTGAATGAAGTGTAATGTAGGGATTAAAATGTAGCATGCTACCGTTTGAAACATTTCCGTTTCACAACTATTTAAAAATGATTAAGTGGCCTGTATATACTGCACTAGAGGAGCTGCACGATTCTGGATAATTGGAGATTTTTTGGTTTCAAATAGAGATCACGATTCTCTGAAGATTACGAACGAAGCTAAATAACATATAATTTACTACTAGAGGCTGTGATGAAATATGAATGATTCAATGACTCGCTCATAAATACTTCACTTGATCCATTCCTGAATTAATTTATTGAATGAATGATTCAATGACTCGCTCATAAATACGTCACTTGATCTATTCCTGAATGAATTTATTGAATGAATGATTCAATGACTCGCTCATAAATACGTCACTTGATCTATTCCTGAATGAATTTATTGAATGAATGATTCAATGACAAGTATATTTTTAACAGCCCCTAGTGGCGAAACAATGTAATACACATTGTAATCAACAAACACTATTTGTAGCACCAATTTAAAGTGATTTTTTGTTTCAGATTTGCTGATTGCTACCATAGACATCAGTGTTTATATCCAAATAAGCTTTTATCCCAGAACATCTGTGATAATATGAATTACTGTAAGACAGGAAAAATACTGTATGGTTGAAAAGACTGTTTTATATCTAAAGATGATTAGATAACTTGATGATAACTAAGATGATAACTTCTCTCTCTTTGTCAGCAGAAGATTTTAATGTTCTGATATGATGACTTTGTCAAAGGTTTAATAGACAGGCGAATTGTTGTCATTTAGAAATAAGATTGCGTGTGTGATTGAATCGAGATCACGATCTTTTAACAATTGTGCTGCTCTATTTTTCCACAAGACTTCCAGAAAAGCTTCAAAATGTAGTCATCATGAGCAGTCTGTGATAACTGTTCCCTTTTGCTCATTATCTTTAAGCATGAGGTAGTGTAAATACTAGCTGCATCTCATTTCGAAGGCTTTGTCCCCTAGAAAATGCATTTGTCAGCCGCATTCACCATCGAAGATGCTTTATTCCAGAAAAGTAACCATTATAATCCAATAGGTGACCCTGGACCACTAAACCAGTCATACGGGTTAATTTTGAGGTTTATACATCACATAAAAGCTGAATAAATAAGCTTTCGATTGATGTTTGGTTTGTTAGGATCGGACAATATTTGGCTGAGATATAACTATTAGAAAATCTGAGGGTGAAAAAAAATCTAAATAGTGAGAAAAATGCCTTTAAAGTTGTCCAAATGAAATTCTTAGCAATGCATATTACTAATCAAAAATGAAGGTTTGATGTATTTACAGTAGGAAATTAACAAAATATCTTCATGGAACATGATCTTAATATCCTAATGATTTTTGGCATAAAATAAAAATTGATAATTTTGACCCATACAGTGTATTGTTGGCTATTGCTACAAATATACCCAGCGACTTAACACTGCTTTTGTGCTCCAGAGTCACATAATGCATAAGAAAGAAAGTACAGTAATTCATGCCTCGGAGGAATAACAGTCAATTTTATCATTGTTAATTTTCTCAAATGATGCATGTTCAATGATGTACATGACTGACAAATGCATCCACCAGAGGGCACAAATGAGACGCACGGGCTGTGTGCAGGGTAAGTGTGTGTGCGGAGACTGACCAGAGGTGCAGCTGGTTCTGATTGGTCTGTGGAACGGCGGCGAGCGAGTGAAGGTGTGACAGGAGCTGCACGCGGTAATGAGGCTGAATGTGGTGCATGCGGTAACTGAACATCTCCAGCAGCGTGTGCAGAATCCCCCACGCGTGCGACTTGAAGACGTTCGGCAGAAGCTGACCTAGCGGAGGGTCGAAGAAACACACACAGTCACACAAGGACAGTTTCAGAGCTCATCTGTGAAGTGTGCGTCAGACTTACTGATAAAGCCCTTGATGCCGAGGGACTCGATCTCCATGTAGACCAGCAGTCGGCTGTACGTCTCCACCAAGGCTGGGGCCAGGGCAAGACTAGACTTGGCGTGGGCCAGTTTAATGACACGGGTTGCAATGCTGTGGATCAAGCTAATGGGAAAAACGAAAGGTCACCTGAGAATGTGGTACGCATGAACGAGCACAACAAACTATACATTACACAAACATCCATGGTACACAACATTACCATGGTTTGCTGAAAACACCTTTATGCAGACAGGACTAGCAGCCTTAGAGTAACTCATCATGACAAAACAAAGACAGCAACACATGTAGTTAAAGTGAGTAGTGCCTTGGTATGTATGAGAAACCTATTTAAGACTAGCCACACACTAGAAGACTTTAACCCCAATTTGCAACACGGCCCGAATGATCAGGGAGTGTGGCCCAATTCGAAGCTTGTTGCAAACCATTTTTTGCCCAAAAATCCTCTGTTGTGTGTAGATTGCAATTTTATTGGCCGATTTCTGATTTTTGTGTGACCTGCCGATTCCGAATTTCTTGCTAAAATCTATAATTGAAAGCATATACAAACAATAAGCTATAATTTTTAATGCAAAATAAATATTTATAAACTAAAAAATTATTAAACATAACAATTCCCCCAATCAGGACAAAGTTACAGAAGTTCTCACACTTAAGCAACTCCCAAAAAAAGTGATCTGTGACTAGAAGAGAGGTAGATATAACAATGAACTGAAATGAGTTGCTTAATAACAAAACAAATGTAATTTCCCATTGTTTCTTAAATTTTAAATCTTCACTAACCTTACTATACGTGTCATCTTTCACATCAAATTCTTACATTGTTTCAATTAATTCAGTTGGAATAATAAGAAACTGTTGCATTCAAATGAAATTAGTATTGCAGCAAACCCCGAAGCTGCATCTGAAGTGGCATGAGGTGCATTTGCAGACTGCTTGATGAAGCTGAGGAGCCATAAATGCATTTACACGGCATTTCAAATGCATAAAGAATTTTATAAGATTAATGTTTTAAATATTTTTTAAACATACAAATAAGAAACGTTGGGAAAAATGCAATGATAGTTTTAAATATGAAACCAAACCAGTAGGTGGCGACAAATGACTGTTTTAATGAGTGAGTTATTTAGTCCTTCATTCAACAGATTCGTTCAAACGGCTGATTCCTTCAGAAACGAGGCAACTGACTCTTTATGAATAGGTTACTGAATAATCGACTCACTTGATTTGTTCAAAAACGTGGATTCACTCAGCATCGAAACACTGCTGGGATGCTCGGAGACACAACACAGTTCTGCTGTGGCTTTGACGGGAATTATTTTCATCAGCGAAATTGAGCAAAAGCAGTCAAAATTGTGTCTAAAATAGTGTTGTCAAAAATATCGATATTTCGATAAATATCGATACTGAAATATCTGAACGGTACCGATACTAATTTCCCGAAGTATCGATACACCGATCCTAGCCGAGCTGTCACTTTCACTTCTCTCCAAAGGCGCGTTGACAAACACCACACGTGACCGCGGTGCCTGTCTCGTGTCTCGTCTCATTCGCGCTGGTTAAATAGCAAAAGAAGTGAATATAAAGATGGCAAGTGCAGCGCCTCCGCAACCAGCTTTGGTTGATAAAGAACACAGCAGGAGTGCTATCTGGAAATATTTTGGATATGAAGCAAATGAACATGGAAAGCCGAAGGACACAAGCAAGCCAATATGCAAGAGTTGCTACAGAGCAGTGCTAACAAAAGGCGCTAACACCTCTAATATAGCAAAGCACCTGAAAGACAGACACCCGGATCTATATAAAGAATTTCGAGAGGTTGGTAACTGTTCTTATTTTAACATTACCGAAACATTAACCAAGATGGCCTAGTATTGTTGCCTGATATGAGTGTGGTCTCGTTTTTTCACCGTAATTCGGTGTAGATTATATATAAAGTTAATATAATCTGACTGAGGAATCTTTAACTGTGAATCTTTAAATACTTTAACTGTTGTCAAATGTAAATTAACTTGTGCTTATTTAACTTCATTCAAAAAAATATTACTTAAATTCTGCAATTTGTCTTCATGTCGATCCAGTGAGCATTGTTTTCGCGTGAGATGCACGCACGTTTGCGGTGATATGTGAATCCGGCATTAAAATCTGTTCATCAAATAATGTTATGTATTAACCAGCATTTATGAACGATGAGCAATGCATTTGCTACAGTATATTTTAATATTTGATAACTGTAATAAAAATACAACGGATCAAGTTCGCTCTGGTCCAATGAAAAAAAATATTAACAGATAGAACTTTGGATTTTAATTAGTACAGATGTTAGTTTAAATTAACTTTTAACTAAGATTAATAAATGTTTTGGAAGTATTTTTCATTGTTTATTCATGTTAACTAATGTTAACAAATATCTATTACCATTAACTTAAGTTCTAAGATTAGTTAGATAGTTCAGTTCATTTTAAAAGTGTGGTCTAAAAAGAAAAAACTTTTTTTTATTAAAGTTTGGCATTTTCTTGTAGCACCAGAAAGAATATGAGACTCGACCTGCAACAAAAACAACACACTCACAACCTACACTAGACACTCCTTGAACAAGTGCACTACCTCAAGACATTTTTGTTCATGTAAAATATACCTCATTGTCATGTTCTAGACTTGTTATATTTATCTTTAAATAAAAAAATAAAATAATTTACCCCCTTAATGTTGTGGCAGTTTTTTTCTCCGTGGTATCGAAAATGGTATCGAATATCGATATTTTTGAAGGTATCGTATCGAAGTTAGAAATTCCAGTATCGTGACAACACTAGTCTAAAATATAAGTCCGTTATTGTATAATATAAGTCCGTTATTGTAGCCTGTGCAAGCCTCATCTAGCACGACATAAATACATTATCAGTCACGTAAGTGTGATGTCAAAACAGACCTGAAAGTAAAGTATAAACAGCCGTTTTTGTTTTACGTGAACATAAACAGATGAGAAAGAAAACACACGTGTACAGTATTTGTAGATCTGCGTGCGTTCGGTGTTAAAGAGACAGCGGCCTAATAAACGCGCCGCTTGTCATCAATGTTAATAAGAGAACAAAAACTATGCAGTGTTTTTAAACTTTTAATTACAGTTTCTGTACCTAAAACTTCAGTTGTATTTATTTATGCTATTGCTAATTGATTTGTTTGTTTCTATTTTATCACTGACTGTTAACTTGTCTTTAACACTTTAATATTTTGCATTTATATAAGTCTGGTTGTTTTTGCTGTGGTATTTTTGTTAAAAGCATCTTCTGTAAGCTGCTGATTCTTGTGTTATTCGGCTTCAACAGAATGCTTCGTAAAAAGACAGAATATATGTTTGACATCCAAATGTCTAATGATTTTTATATATATATATATTTTATTAGATTTTTATCTTATTGGAATTGAAACTAGGAATCGATAAGCAGAATCTAAATTGGATCCGATAAAATACAAACATGTGACGAGGCACTTTTTATAATTTTTAATAAAATAAATGTTTTGACTGGAAGGGAATGACGTAACTAGTCAGAGAGTTGAAAAGAGATGACGGTTGCTTGGAAGGACGATGGTCGCATTTATTGTTTTTCGCGACAAAAAGTTGATTTACTCGGCCTGATGAATTTAAAGTTACCCGTCTGTGTCTGCAACTGGAATATATTATGTGCTGCCATTGCTTGTGTGTGAGCGAGTACAGCCGTAATTGAGATCTCGGCCTTTGTAAATGAAGAAACGGTACACTGGAGAATCATCAGTCTGTGTCTGGATGTTCAAGTGAGTTTTAGCCTTCAAAATGAATGGAGACTATACAGTGAACGTGAGTAAAGCGAGCTTTCTGAGATACTGTGGAATCATAAGAGACTGCGCTGATTGGACTCGTGAGTAACAAATATACACTTCTTTATGGAAACTTCTGAATTTGACTTTACTTCCCTCCTCTTAAAAGACTTGGGCTAGTTATATAGTGTTGATGTGGATGTGCTATGATGAAGATGCTGATGCGGTGTTAATATTTTTGTGTTGGACGATGCTCTAAATGAACTGTGATGTGCTGGAATTATACACAAATATTGTAAATACACTGCAAGACTTGAATTTTGATATTCTTGCAAAGTTTAAGGATGCATGTTGTGTAACAAAAAGTGAAGTAATGTGTGCATGCATCCTTTGTTCACTTTCCTTATGACCAAGTAATTACTTTTAGAAGGGATCAAAGTGTAGCTATTTTGAGAGAGTATTTATACCTGTCTGGCACCCCAGCAAAGATTTAAAGGGAAAGTGGTACAAAACGATACCCAACCCTACCTTTGAGTGTCTCATCTTACCTCATCTTAGCGTGGACAGTGAGGGAGTCCAGCAGGTTCATGGGTAAAGGCGTGACCGAGCCGGACGCCATGCAGTTGGTGCCGGGCAGAGTGATGCGCATGCTGCCGTTCCCGTAGATGGTCTCCACCAGCACACCCATGGGCAGCGTGAAGCACTCGGAGTTTGTGGAGTACGCGTTACACAGCAGAGCGATCTTATAGTCGGTCATGGGCAGACTCTTATTGCGCAGACTCTGCTGGAGAAACCTGAACACGGAGAGAAGCAGAAAGCAAGCAGGTGTGTTGTTGTCAGTCCGTGTACAGCATGTGTGTGTGTGTGTGTATGTGTGTGCGCGCGTCTTACTCATGGTGCAGCTTGAGCGAGTGTGGGATGGGGATCTGTTGTGTGGAGTTGTCATTCTGAGCTTTGCGGTTCAGGTGAATCCAGATGCAGGTCATTGCGAAGGCGTGCGTGGACTGAGGCTTGTTGATGTCCGGGACTGGAATACACTACAAAACAAAGCCACACACAGTTCAAAATGCTGTCAAGTTGCACGCAAAAACCATTTAGCATATACACGGTTCCTTTCTTCTCCTCATTCTGAGCATGAAGAGAGCTGGTCTCATATGCATCACAATTTAAATGTGTAGAAGGGACATTTTTTTGTGAATAATTCACTACAGTTTGAAGTCAAAAGTTTACACACCTTGCTAAATCTGCTAAATGTTGATTATTTTACCAAGTACGAGGGTCATACACAATGCATGCTATTGTTTATTTAGTACTGATCTGAATAAGATATTTCACATAAAAGATGTTTAGTCCACAAGAGAAAATGGTTGAATTTATAAAAATGACCTCGTTCAAAAGTTTACACACCCTTGATACTGTGTTGCTCCCTGAATGATACACAGCTGTGTGTTTATGTTTAGTGATAGTAGTTCATGAGTCCCTTGTTTGTCCTGAACAGTTAAACTGTCTGCTGTTCTTCAGCTGTTCCACTAATTCTTTGGTTTTCCAGGATTTTTGTGTATTTGAACCCTTTTCAACAATGACTGTATGATTTTAAGATCCATCTTTTCACACCGAGGACGACTGAGAGACTCATTACAACTATTACAGAAGATTCAAACACTGACTGATGCTCCAGAAGAAGAAACCATGCATTAAGAGCTCCCAATGAGGACATAAATACATGAACAATATCTTCAAAACTGATCTGAGTCACTTCACGAACATTTTACCATTGCATTAGAGTAAAACTACTGTCATAGCATACACACACAGAACTTTAAAGGTATTCACGGCAACCTTTCAAAACAAAAGTGTGTCTTAAAGACATTGTGCAAGAAATAGGCTATATTAATATTATTTAGTAGAATATACGTAATACTACTACTACTGTTAAAAAACAGAAACCTTTTTTTAAAGAAATAATCACAAAATATTTAAATTTTAATAGTAAATTTACTATTAGAAAATATTTGCAAAAAAACTTTATTTACCAAATATTTTAATGTTTAATTCTCATTAATTAAAATCTTAATTAATCTTAGAATTTCTGAGGGGGGGGGGGGGGGGACATTTCATAAGGCTACTGTAAGAATAAATTAAAATAGTTTGCATGCATTCAAATAATTAGTAATGCTAAAACAGAATTTGGTAACAATAAAACAATGTAAGTAAAAAAAAAAAAAGTAATACGGCCCTAACGTCATTTTTGCTACTATTTTAATAAATCAATGTTAAATTATATACGTTTCATGATTTTAATTAATTACACATGCTTTTTTATTAATACAATTTAATTTGACCATTAAAAAACGGAATCCAGAAAATTTTCTACGGAAAAAAATGTATTTATAAAAAAATAAATCGTATTTCATAGCGCCCTACATGTTTACAGTGTCACATTGTGAATTCATGAGAGTCCCTCACCTCTTTCTCGGGGTACAGCAGGTCAAACAGCTTCATGACGGGCAGAAAGTCCCCCAGAGCGTTCTTCTGAATGCTTCCCGAGATGAACTGCAGGAGCACCCACATCAGATGATCCCTGCCTTTGATCAAACCCCGACCGGCCAGCTGTTCAGAAGACGAGGAAGAAACACAGAGTCAATGAAGCACAGGCTAGAAGCTCTTTCCCAGGTGATCGGAAAAACGCAGTGTGTGTGTGTGTGTGTGTGTGTGGGCCCGTCCCAAATGGTGCACTCTGTGTGGAGAATCGTTCAGTCCAGTTTAGGTCTGCACTTGTCCAATGTGACCTTTAAAGGAACACTACACTATTTTTGAAAATAGGCTCATTTTCCAACTACCCAAGAGTTAAACCGCAGTCCAGCTGATCTACGATGATATTACGCAGTGCCCAAAAGTAGTCCCCAGCTATATAATAACTAGTTACCTAGCTAGGGACTACTTTCAAGTGATGTGTAATATCATCGGCTGAATGGATTCAACAACGGATGGGAAATTCACTGATGGAGAAGAGGATGGTGTGAAGTGTGATTTTAATGTACACTTCTTTCTCTAACTCTTCAATGCACTCAGAGACACACCGTAGCAGAGCGCGCACACGTTCTGACGCCTGATAACATTGCTTACTTCTCGAACTTCATTCTCCCAATTGCTTTGTGTCTCTATTAACCTGTCCCGTTAAAAAACACACCTGGCAATGCATTAAAAATGATTATGTAGCTACATCACTACTTCAATTAACTCAAACAAGATCATTTAATCAACCTCATGAAAATCTAAACAAACCTTTCTTTCAACAGAGGAGCACGAAGGATGTTTAGCAGACACTGCGCTTTTCCACACAATGGAAGAATTTCAGGAGGAGCTCAAAATATTATACGAGCAGTTTATTTGACTCGTGTGTTATATTAAATCTTCAGAATCAGTGTGAAAACAAAATACACATTTGAACTAAATTCTCTTCATAGTTTTGTGTTAGTTAAAGGTGCTGTACAACTTTTGTTATGTCGAGATCACGAGAAAATTAAGAAGTGATAACAAGGACAAAAATAATGCATGGCCGCTTAGAACTAGTCTACATCTCAAATATTTTATTACAAAATGTATTGCAATATTTATAACTAAAACATTTTCTTATCTTAACAATACAAATATTGTTGGAAAGGTCTGCATCTAAAGGTTCCATATTTGGGGAGTATTTTTGTAAAAGTAAAAATTTTAAATTAATGTATACATTTTTGGCAGGAAAATGCATTTAAAAATTCAGTTGTGTTGGGTGTCACCTGATGGCTATTTTTGGTACAATGCCTCAATTTTTGTGATCAACTAAGGCTGGGCGGTATATCGAGTCTAATACAATATATTGATACATTTTTGTAAACAACATGGAATGAGGTAATACGGTTTATATTGATATACAATACTTTGATACAAGACACATCTGAAAAACAGCAAAGGAATCCAATTTGTTCTAAACACGCGACTAGCTTTATATTAAGGGCTTTACAATAACTCATAAGATATAGTTCACACGTATTGAAGGTGGTTTGCTCCGTCAAATGCTCTGACAGATACATGTGCTGATGTTTAATGACTTTGAGATGGTTTTATCTTATATTTCACAGGTGTATTCTTCATCTGGATATGTGAGAAAGTCATTGCTGTCAGGAGTGCATGAGCCTTCCTCATACGATTCTCCACTAAACAAGCATCGCATGCATGCGCGCCAAACAGATGCATCTGTATTAAATATGCAGCTAAAATATTTGTTGTTGGATAATAAATGTTCCATGGTTAGAATTTTAAAGTGTATTTTATAATAGCAGTAACTGTAAAGTGACTATTGCAACGGGATAATAAAAATTCAACACCATTTTTAGTTTGCTTTTACTGTCACTGAAGCATATGCATGCACCGTTTGGGACGTGCCCCCCCCCCCCCCCACCGTTGCACCTTCTGATGGAGCGACAGCACCATGTGAGGGAAGCTAGCGAACTGGAACAGAACGAAGAAGATGAGCTGGCTGGAGAGGTGCTGCCACAGGAGCTGACTGGTGCCGCCGTCGTCGAACTGCTCCTCCGTCTCGGACCGCTCCATGGCGTACACCACCAGATCCACCAGCTGGTCCTCCAGAACCGGACACCTCTGCTTGTGCTGCAAGAGCGGACAGAGGAGCACTCGTACACAGACCAGAACCACTGCAAACACACCAGTAACTGGGCCTGTGAAACCCTTCATACACGAGTCCCAGAGAGACCGATCACTCTTCAGTTCATCACATACAAGCTAGCACAAGTACTTTAGGACACTAGCAGGACTATTACTATCATTTTCTAGTGTTTAGGAATCAGACTTCCTCCTCTTGACTTAAACAGGCCAGGCACTGAATAAGCATCGCTGACATATGAAAGCAGCCAGGAGCGTGGTTTCTGAGCAAGCTTATTATCAGACAAACAATTCATTAGACTTGTTTGACTTTGCAATAGAGTTTAAATGCATGAGTGAAATCTTACATTTGTATGAAAATGTTAAATGTTAAAGCTAAAATGGGCCCATATTCACAAAGCAGTTTATCTTACCCACTAAGAGTTCTCCTAAAAAGCAGTAAGAGTAAGCTACGAGTTTTTTCATCAAACGCTGCCGAGACAAACTTTCTCCAAAGTAATAGAGAGAAGTCTTACGTTCAGAGTAAGGGGGCGGGGTTTAGCTCGTTGATATGCATGATGTCAGCATGCTTATCAACTATGCACAGTTTATTCATATTGTAGAGCGCAATATTCAAATAAAGATTTAAAAGTGCCACAAGTATATATTCAGCTTATCGTCAGCCTCTTACACGTGTGCTTCTTGTAAACAATTAGCGGATATGCATATAAACAGCCTTTTAATTAACAGAGTAGAATAATCACGGCTGATAGTAAGACATGCAAACATAAAAGAAAACCAAACTGGACGGCTGTTACTTCTTGCCCACCTGGTTAATGAAAATAAGGATATAATATAACCTCCAAAGCCAAAGGCGATACCTTTTAAAAAGCTCATTATCTAACATGTATACGTTCAGAGGCAGACCGTTTGTGGCGTGGTCTTAGTGACGTTTCACAGACTTAAGAGCTAGTTTTAGTGCTTAAACACTTTGTGAAATTCTCTTTGAGCAAACATTTAGGAGTCCTAAATTTAGGACATCATTTTTTTTTTTTTTTACTAAATCGGCAAGTTAAGAGCTGCTTTAAGATGTTTTGTGAATACGGGCCCTGGGTTTTAATATTGTCAGCTGGATGGTCTGATTTTTGATCTCTAAAGACTGGATTCTGTCAAAACTGGCTATTTAAGTACACAGGAGTCGTCTTCTCATTGACATGTACGACAGCCAATCACAGTTCTTGTTTGTACATGTCGTTTGGGACACAACTTATACTATGACGACACTAAAATAATAAACCAGCATGCTGCAGAGTGCATGTCAACTCAAATAATGGCATAAATGTGAAGGCACATTTATTTAGCTACATAAACAGCTATAATCTAACCCAGGGACGGTTACAGACCGTGAGCTGTTGTATTCATTGAACACACAGAGCATATCCAACACGGCCTCACGATGGCCAAACACACATGGGACACGCTTCAGAGCAAACACACACACTCATGAAGATGCTCACAGAAGCCCTGATCGCAAGGAAAGCTGCAGCATACGGTCAGATTCAGATGAGCATGTGTGGAGCTGATTCTCAGGACCGTGACGCCCCCTGGTGCTCGAGGACCAGCAGTGCAACAGGTGCATGTGATACGCTGCAGCTTCCCCTGTAAGGTGCATGCAGGAGGATCTCTCAGCGATGGATACAGTTTGTTTATTATGTTTAAAGAGCCCATGAAATGCACAAAGCCAAAACACTGGACTGGAGGATTTGAGCACTTTTGGTTACATCGTCCTGAAGTCAACGGGGTTTTTGGTTAAAAGACTCAAACACGGTCTGTGGTTAAAGGAAGAGTTCATCCAAAAATAAAAATTGGCTGAAAACTCAAATCCATCAAGACATTAAACACTTCTATGATGGATTTGTTATTTACAAACACGCAGGTTTTGTCTTCTCAAGATGTTAACTGGATTACTTGGATGTTGTTATCAGCTGTTTGGACTCCCATTCTGACGGCACCCATTCACTGCAGAGCATTTATTAGCTTTTACTTGTCTTGAAAAAGGCGGTTACTAACAAGTGTCTAAATGGGACTAAAGTCAGAGACATGAAACGTCACACTGAACGGTAAACTCATCTACTCACTAGTTGTTTTTACAGCCTCACTATCTTTATAAATCACACTACTTTAACTCAAATTTCCAGAAAAATGTCCTTAAATAAATCCGAAAGAGTGGTCTGTATCTTAATGGTGGTGATGTTGAAGTCATGTGACCATGGCTTTTTACTTCTGCCAAATATATTTAGGTTTCAAAATTCATAAAAGTTGTGTTGATTTGTGAAGATGATCTAAACATGTAAGAACCATAAACTTGTGTTGAACATAGAGCTTATTATCTGCAATAATCCAAAAGCCAATGGAAAAATCGTATTGGGTTTAGTCTATAGTACCAGTGATGCAAATATACGGGCTGACCTACAAAAATACGTCGTCGCTGCAGCACTCTATCGATGCACTCTTTCGCTCTATTGTGGGGGGGGTTCAAACAGCAAACAGACTTAAAGGGATAGTTCACCCAAAACTACAGTACATTCACTCGGGGCGTCGGCGTCAACGCTTGAAGGAGGGCGTGTCTGAAGCTTGGTGCTGACGCGACCATCATAATGACAACAACCAATCACATTAGTTTTCTGGTGTTGCATGAACGTGATTGGCTAGCGTCTGTGCAAGGGAATTTGCATAAGGTGATATGATTGGCTGACGCCTGCGTTGGAGCTTAAAGTTGAAAAGTTTTAAACTTCTGCCGTGAGCAATGGACCCAACATGATGGACCCACAATTCAGTTCGGCAACGTCGACGCCACTCCAATCAAAGTAAATGAGAAGCGTTAACGCTGAAGCCCCGTGTGAATGGGGCGTTACACGATCAAGGCTCAGAAACGTAGTAAGGACATCGTTAAAATAATCCATGTGACTTCAGGGGTTCAACCGTAACGTTATGAAGCTACGAGGATATAGTTTTTGAAGAAAGCTAAAATAATGACTAAGTCAACAGTTTCGTCTCTTAAGTACCTTTAATTTGTCAGTGTTTAAGTGTAAATAAGCTCAAAATTGAATAGTCATTAGCTTTAGACTAAAAGACGCAAGGCTCTCGTTAGATTTCATGGGGTCTTTAAAAGCACACAGCACAACAAACCGACTCGCAGTTTAACAGCACCAGCTCTCGTAATTCATCCATGTTTACTGAACAGAGATGAGTAATTGTGAGCTGGGTTTGTGAGCAGCACACAACACCCAGAGAGAGCCATCAACACCAGCAGAACACACACTGAACGGCACCGGCACTACACACACACGCGCGCGCGCATGGCATGCGCCGATCAGGGCTTGAAATTAACAGATTGTCTTCATTCTCAGATACGCTTTATCATCCCTGAAAGAGGGACAGTGGTGTGTGTGTGGCCCTTACTAAACAGCTACACCGGCATGGATTAATACTAGTGCAAGTTTAAGGGATTTTCTGTTATCATTTACCCCCCCTCATGTCATTTCTCTCTCCTGAGAAACATCAAACAATGTATTTTGAGAATTACCCCCCCCAAAAAAAATGTTGTCCAAACATTGGAAGTCAATGGCCACCACAACTGTTTGCATTTCAGCGTTCATCAATCATCTTTCTGCCACACAGAAGAAAGCTACATGGGTTTGAATGCCTCGAGGGGAATAGATGATGACACAAGCATCATTTTTGGATGAAAAACCTATTTAATTTGGGTATGTTTATTATTTCATCAAATCACACTTATTAGTAGTTTGTCATTTCTTATCTATTCGTGGAGATTAAGGGTCAGTCTCAGGAAAAACCACCATGTGTGTCCAAATGAGATATAATTAGCATTATTATCCATAATATTAGAATATCAAATATATTCCTACGCAGATTATAATGTCATATTTTCTCCTGTTTTTGGCCACAATGGTTCAAACTCAAGTATCTCAGTCTCTCATGAGATTTACACTTCATCTCTACAGGCTTAACGGTTAAAAATGATTTTGTAAATGTAACACATATTGTCCTTGAAACAAAGCATATGAATAATAATATGGCGTGTTTACTAGTTACGCTGTTACTAGAAATGTTTACACTAATGTTCAACCCCCAGACATGAATGGGTTAATAATTATAAATGGGATAACTCACTGTGTCTTAATCTTAATGTGTTATTTATTACAAGGTACTTCCAAAAACGTACACGTGCATAAATTATATCATAGTAATACTTCCAGAATTTGCTATTATCTACTGTATATTATCTGAATCCCAAGTTTACTGTGCTGTGTTAGTCTTAGGGATGAGTTAGTGGTGATACCCGTGCTGTTAACACACATATTGGGTTGGTTTAAAAATTAACCACTGAAAAAAATGATATTAAAAACTATATGACAATAGGAGTGCTTATACTCCACCAATGTCTATGGTGCAAAGTAGCCTGGTGCTTTGGACCTGACATGAGAAAAGAGGTTTTCTTGTAAATAATAATAATAATAATATTTCCAAGTAGTTGTAATAATAATAATAAACAAACAATTTAGATTTAATGGCACTGTTTCCTGTGAATAACCCACATAATATAAGAGTTAAAAGACTTTTCTGATCTAAAATGTCATTGAAAAAAAACAGAGAGAGTTAAAAATGATATACACATATATATATATATAAGAGTTATGTTATATCCAAGGTTTAATTTAGCGAAAGAGAGAAAGCAGTTAGGGAAGTTTGACTGAAAGTGGAAAAGCTGATGAATTTCTCGGCCAGTCTTTCAAATGCTCTAACAATTGCTCGTGTCTCAGTCAGTAATTAATTTCAAGCCCTATGTTTGTTTTCTGGTTCCACTGGAGCTGTTCTTCATCGTAATTTGATGGAATGGTTCGGTTTGGCCATGAGGAAGCTTCCCGAGTCTGGTTAGTCACAATACAACAGTAAGATTGTGAACATACCTGAGCAATGTTCAAGGTCTAGAGCATTGGAGGAGGAGGAGGAGGAGGATGGGCAAGACAGGACAGAACAAAAATAAAGGAAGAAAAAAAAGAAAACACAAATACAGTGACTAGGAGGCCAGCTCCAAGTAACCCTGTCAGTCAAGCCAAACCACACCCCCAGAGACAGGTACGAGAGGGACAGGTGAGCGATACTCCCAACCAGACCGAGAGAGCGAGATCTGGCGGCTCATAGTGGAGCTTAGCTAGTTTGGCAGGGAGTATGGTGGAGGCTGGCCAAAGTCATTCACCTCCTGTGGGAGTGTGGGACTACTCAAACTACAGCACCTGATCTCTCCACCTCCGCCAGCCTCTCATCACAGAGAAGGGGATGGACATGCGAGGCAGAGGAGGGAGAGAGAGCACTGAGAGAGACAGAGAGAGAGAGGGTACCTGTTTGTTGAGGCCCAGCATGTTGCACACCATGTCTCTGGAGTACGGCTGCTCCAGCACATACCTCAGCAGACGCGTCTGCGGCTCGAACAGGTCCTGCAGGACACACACACAGGTTATAACACCCACACAGCCTTGGTTACACCAGCAGCGGTCATGTCACAGGAGGACACACTCATTAATTCAGATGAAAACACATGACATCTAAAGCTGCACTATATATGTGATCCTGGAGCTGTTGTAGCAATAGCCAACAATACATTGTATGGGTCAAAATTATTGATTTTTATTTTCATGTTCATATGTTCAATGACGATATGTTGTACATTTCCTACCGTAAATATATCAAAACATAATTTTTGATTAGTAATATGCATTGCTAAGAACTTCATTTGAACTACTTTAAAGATGATTTTCTCAATATTTAGATTTTTTTGCATCCTCAGATTCCAGATTTACAAATATTGTCCAATCATAACAAACCATACATCGATGGAAATATTATTAATTCAGCTTTCAGATGATGTATACATCTCAGTTTCAAAACATTTACCCTTATGACTGATTTTGTGGTCCAAGGTCACATACAGATGTCTCAAACGTTAGAATATCATGAAAAAGGTCCATATTTTTTGTCACTCATTTCAGAAAGTGAAACCCATATATTATATAGATTCATTACACATCGAGTTAAATATTTCAAGCCTTTGTTTCTTGAAATTTTGATGATTATGGCTTACAGATAATGAAAGCCCAAAATTCAGTGTCTCAAAAAATTAGAATATTACATAAGATCAATAAAAAAGGATATTTTAAACAGAAATGTCAGGCTTCTGAAAAGTATGTTCATTTCTATTCACTCAATACTTGGTTAGGCCTCCTTTTGCATGAATTACTGCATCAATGCGGCGCGGCATGGAGACGATCAGTCTGTGGCACTGCTCAGGTGTAATGACGCACAGGTTGCTCTGATAACGGCCTTCAGGTCATCTGCATCATTGGGTCTGGTGTCTCTCATCTAGATTCTCTGGGGTTCAGGTCAGGTGAGTTTGCTGGCCAATCAAGCACAGTAACACCATGGTCACTGAACCAGCTTTTGGCAGCTTTGGCAGTGTGGGCAGGTGCCAAGTCCTGCTGGAAAATGTAATCAGCATCTCCATAAAACTTTTCAGCAGAAGAAAGCATGAAGTGCTCTGATATTTCCTGGTAGATGGCTGTTGACTGTGGACTTCAGAAAACACAGTGGACCAACACCAGCAGATGACATGGCACCCCAAACCATCACTGACTGTGGAAACTTCACACTGGACTTCAAGCAACGTGGATTCTGTGCCTCTCCTCTCTTCCTCCAGACTCTGGGACCTTGATTTCCAAATTAAATGCACTTTCCTCTGAAAAGAGGGCTTTGGACCACTGAGCAACAGTCCAGTTCTTCTTCTCCTTAGTCCAGGTAAGATGATTCTGATGATGTTTCTGGTTCAGAAGTGGTTTGGTAGCTCTTTTCCTGAAGATGTCTGAGCGTGGTGACTCTTGATTCAGCTTCAGTTCACTCCTTGTGAAGCTCTCCCAAGTGTTTGAATCGGCTGTACTTGACCGTATTCTCAAGCCTTGCGGTCATCCCTGTTGCTTGTGCACATTTTCCTACCCAATTTCTCCCTTTCGGTCAACTTTGCATTTAATATGCCTTGATACAGCACTCCTTGAACACCCCCCCTTTCAAGACTTATCCTCTTTGTGGAGGGTTTCAATGACCGTCTTCTGGACCATTGCCAAGTCAACAGTGTTGCCCATTATTGTGGTTTCAAATGAACAAGAGATACCCAGAATTTATACTGTATGGATTGTCATTTATTGAAACTCATATGTAAATATTCTAATATTTTGAGATACAGATTATTGACTTTCATTAGCTGTAATCTCTAATCATCAAAATTAGGAACAAAAACTATTTTGAAGTGTTTTACTTTACATGTATTGAATCTAAAATATATGAAAGTTTCACTTTTTGAAATAAGTTACAAGAAAAAAAATACTTTTTCACCATATTCTAATTTTTTGAGATGTACCAATATATATAAAAAAAGATATTCTAATATGGCTAAATGTATAGTTAAATGACAACTGCTTTCATTTGATGACATAATATCAGGGGTGTCCCCGACTAAGGATTTTCATAGTCGAATCGGGATTTTCGAATCTTGAAAAATAAGAAATACCAAGAGTCAAGTCAGACATAAATACTGATGTTAACACACACGGAAAATAGCCTAAGGGACGGCTCGCTAAATATAGTTTTATGTTTTGATTAAAAGATAGTTAACATTAAAATATCAACGAAACCCTAAGAATTCTTTAAAAACAATAGTGATCTTATTATAACATTACAATTGATGACAATAGTTATTAATGTTCTGCATTTCTGTTTTGAGCTGCGCACGCTGAAGATGACCAGTCGATTGAAGCATATGATGGCATCCTTTAAAATCAATGGGATTTAACTCATTTATCTCATATGCTGCGTTATTTATACAACATAACGTTAATATCGCGACTCATTGGCTTTCTGCACAAAATGCTTCAAACGCATGAACGCGGCTGTGAATGAACTCCTTTTGTGGACGCGTTCTTCATGCAACAACGCGCAGAAACAGCAGCTAAACTCAAAAAATAGTGTTTTTTTATAATAATGTTCTCATTATAATGGTGTGTATATGACAGTCCCAGTCATAGTTATTAATATTCTGCATTGTTGTTTGTCCTGCTTGCACTGCGCGCTGAGAGATAATGTAGTACTACAATGAAGCGCTTTTAAATGCACCTTATGAGAGATAAATAATATATACACGATATATACACCGGCTGATATGTTTTGACATTTGACATTTAAATCCATCCCACCAAGATCCTCTCTCAGTCACGCATGGAAAGGGAAACTTAAATCTATAGGGGTGGTTGGATTTATTCATGCACATTAAGATGTATAAAATGTTGGATTTATTCATGCACGTCAGACATTGAGCATCCCCATATAGCCAAAATGGCATAATAATAATAATACTCCGCGAATATTCGACAGAGATTGGGAGTTGAATCAGGCTCCTGCTATCGAAGCATTGAGCAGTTGACTATTCGGGGTCACCCCTATATAATAGGTTGCTGATTTCAAAGTGAAGCAGTTTATTTACTGTGGATTGAGCCACTCTGACATGTAAATGATGAACACAATAACTCGCTCAACTCAGAAACCAGCTGTGCATATATTTATTTACCAACAAGCATCCCAAAAAATTTTATGTTTTTACCTTTAAAAAATGTTAGTATTAGTACTGTACTTTGCTATCTCTCTCTGTGTGTGTGTGTGTGTGTGTGTGCGTGCGTGTGCGTGCGTGTGTGTGTGTGTGCCTGCCGCATTCATGAGCCTCACGCACTTAGTACTGTACTTTGCTATCTCTCTCTGTGTGTGTGTGTGTGTGTGTGTGTGTGTGTGTGTTTGCCTGCCGCATTCATGAGCCTCACGCACTTAGTACTGTACTTTGCTATCTCTCTCTGTGTGCGTGTGTGTGCCTGCCGCATTCATGAGCCTCACACACTTAGTACTGTACTTTGCTATCTCTCTGTGTGTGTGTGTGTGTGTGTGTGTGTGTGTGTGTGTGTGCGTGTGTGTGTGCCTGCCGCATTCATGAGCCTCACACACTTAGTACTGTACTTTGCTCTCTCTCTCTGTGTGTGTGTGTGTGTGTGTGTGTGTGTGTGTGTGTGTGTGTGTGTGTGTGTGCGTGTGCCTGCCGCATTCATGAGCCTCACACACTTAGTACTGTACTTTGCTCTCTCTCTCTCTCTGTGTGTGTGTGTGTGCGTGCCTTCCGCATTCATGAGCCTCACACACTTAGTACTGTACTTTGCTCTCTCTCTCTCTGTGTGTGTGCGTGTGTGCACGTGCCTGTGTGTGTGTGTGTGTGCCTTACGCATTCATGAGCCTCACACACTTAGTATTGTACTTTGCTCTCTCTCTGTGTGTGTGTGTGTGTGTGTGTGTGTGTGTGTGTGTGCCTTCTGCATTCATGAGCCTCACACACTTAGTACTGTACTTTGCTCTCTCTCTGTGTGTGTGTGTGTGTGTGTGTGCGTGTGTGCGTGCGTGCCTGTGTGTGTGTGCGCCTGCCGCATTCATGAGTCTCACGCACTTAGTACTGTACTTTTCTCTCTCTCTCTCTCTCTCTGTGTGTGTGTGTGTGTGTGTGTGTGTGTGTGTGTTTGCCTGCCGCATTCATGAGCCTCACGCACTTAGTACTGTACTTTGCCCTCTCTGTGTGTGTGTGTGTGTGTGTGTGTGTGTGTGTGTGCGCCTGCCGCATTCATGAGCCTTACGCACTTAGTACTGTACTTTGCCCTCTCTGTGTGTGTGTGTGTGTGCGTGTGTGTGCGCCTGCCGCATTCATGAGCCTCACGCACTTAGTACTGTACTTTGCCCTCTCTGTGTGTGTGTGTGTGTGTGTGCGTGTGTGTGCCTGCCGCATTCATGAGCCTCACGCACTTAGTACTGTACTTTGCTCTCTCTCTCTCTGTGTGTGTGTGTGTGTGTGTGTGTGTGTGTGTGTGTGTGCCTTCTGCATTCATGAGCCTCACGCACTTAGTACTGTACTTTGCCCTCTCTGTGTGCGTGTGTGTGTGTGTGTGCCTTCTGCATTCATGAGTCTCACGCACTTAGTACTGTACTTTGCTCTCTCTCTCTGTGTGTGTGTGTGTGTGTGCCTGCCGCATTCATGAGTAGGGATGGGTACCGAAACCCGGTATTTAATCGGTCTCGGGGCTAAATTATGAAAGACCGGAGTATCGATAAGCTCTGACGTTAACGGTTCTGCTATCGGTACTGGAGAAATTAAGAAAACACACATACATTTATTATTGCTATATATACACATTATCTTGCAAATTCTATCTCACCAGAGTCGCCTGCTGTTTTTATATAGATTCATATTAAAACATTTGTCTATGATGCATTTTTGCTATTCGAAGCGAGATCGCGCTCATGCGGAGGAGCTTCAGCGCGCGCAACATGAAAGTGGTTTAATTATGACAGAAGAGAGAACTAAACATTCAAACATCTGCTTACGCTTTAGGCCTGTGGCTGCGGCTGCTAATTGTATTTTTTATTTCGATTTTGGCTTCTAAGCATTATAGCCGCATTTCTTCTTCCCTTCACACATTCGTTCCTCCCTAAAACCCAAACTTAACGTCAGAATCAGCTTAATCGGTGATTGTTGTAAAATGCCGTCTTTACTGTTGCTAAATCGCGGGACATGTTTGATAAAGAGACGTTGAAAGCACAATCCGCACGAGAGACGCTGTTCCCCAGGCTGAAGTGTGTGTGTGTGTGTGTGTGTGTGTGTGTGTGTGTGTGGAGCGCACCAAAACACTTTGAGCTTCGGGCGCATCCATAGTCGATAAGATACACACAAAATATGTCAAAATGGCCGGCTTGGAGAATATTCACTTAAACACAGTTTATGTCTTAAGTGGATGAGAACAGTTTGGAGAAAATCTGATGTGTGTCAATATATTGTCTTAAAGTGACAAACTGGCGCTTCATTGATGTTAATCAAAGAACAAAATGAAAGAGAAAATCACTCACAGCTCTTAATCTGTATATAACGTTATAGCTTTAAAAAGCATCAATCTATCAATACATACAGTGAAAACTATGCAGTGTTCATTTACATTTTAATACTTTTAGATTTATTTTGTAGCTATTACTTTCCTGAACAGTAATGTTAGTGGACCTTCATGAAAAAAGCACTGTTTATTTATTTTCAGTTGTATATTAGTTTTATTGAATTTTTCAGTTTGTTTTACTTTTTCTTTGTTCATGTTCTTACTGTATCTTATAATATGTATAAAACACTAAAAATGCCTGCACACATGTGCATTTACAAATTGATGCTTTATATTCATTTCATTAAATATTTATTTTACATTTCAGAATATAAAGCAATGTTAATTCAGCTCTTAATTTGTCATATATATATACATACAACAAAAAGTACCGATAAGAATACCGTTAAAGTACCGAACCGATAAGCAGTATCGGTAAGAGTAGTAATACCGTTAAAACCTTAACGATACCCATCCCTATTCATGAGTCTCACGCACTTAGTACTGTACTTTGCTCTCTCTCTCTCTCTCTGTGTGTGTGTGCCTTCTGCATTCATGAGCCTCACACTTAGTACTGTACTTTGCTCTCTCTTTGTGTGTGTGTGTGTGTGTGTGTGTGCCTTCTGCATTCATGAGCCTCACACACTTAGTACTGTACTTTGCTCTCTCTCTCTCTCTCTCTGTGTGTGTGCATGCTTGTGTGTGCGTGCGTGTGTGTGTGTGTGTGCCTTCTGCATTCATGAGCCTCACACACTTAGTACTGTACTTTGCCCTCTCTGTGTGTGTGTGTGTGCATGCCTGTGTGTGCGTGCGTGCGTGTGTGTGTGCCTGCCGCATTCATGAGCCTCACACACTTAGTACTGTACTTGTACAGTTTTTCTACAATATAATTATTGGTATTTTTTAAAATAAACAACTGTTTTCAGTTTATAATTAACAGTTGAAATTGCACTACATTGATTCAATAACAAAAAAAATCATATTATTTGAAAGTCATATTGAATGCGTCAAAAACGGTAGGAATGTGGCCTTTTTGACTTCATGGTTACTGAAAGAGAATTGAGCTGGTTCATGTAATGAGTAAACTCAGATTTTTCAAACAAATATGGTTCATGCTCAAAATAATGTTTTTTGTTTTTTCTTTCTTCAGTTTTTGTATTTAATAATATTGCAATATGTATTTTAGAAAATCTAAATATTAAAATATCAGTTTGTCCAAACGCTACAGTCCTACAGTCTTATTAATAAAAGTGTTTATTGGCCTCGATGGTTCCGTCAATAATATATTTTATAAATAAATGTATAAATAATGTGCTTTCCATTGCACAAAAGACTCTTAACAGTCAAAAGAATGTTTGTATATTATTAGAACGTTCTTCACTTCAAGAAAAAAAATAGAACATTTTAGGAACTGGTCCCTGAAAGATTCTGTGAGGAACCAAACATAGTTCTGCCATGGCAACACTGAAACCTAATGGTGGAAGCTTTATTAATTTCTTTATTAATCCTGTGCACTGATTAATCAATCACAGTAACCCCAGGCCCTCTGTGTTATGTGGATGTAACGATCCATGCTTTTAAAATGCTTTCTTCTGATGTTGGATGAAACATGAGCCTCGTGTTATTCTGTGAGGTCAAGAGCGGTACCTTATCATAGGGCAGCATTCCTCTCAGGGGGAAGCGCAGAGTGGTCGGGTCCAGTTTCCACGAGTTACAAATGGCCCCAGAATTATTAACCACTGGCAGAAGATTGCAGCGACCTGAAACATATTCAGACATGTGACACGCTGGGCTCATGGGATACATACTCCACAACAACGTGAGACGAGGATGTGTGAACGCATCTTACCACATATTGAGTTAATACGGGCGGTCGGTCTGAAACTATCAACAAAGTCAGATATCAGGCTGCCCAACAGCTGTAAAGAAGCACGGTTTGGTGTCACTAACTGATAACACAGCTGCTTTAAAACACTCAGCCTGCATCAGGAGTGTGTTACCCAGTGTGAGAGCGCGCCCTCCGGGTACAGCTTCCTGATCTCAGTCACGGCGAAGTACGCCGGCAGCAGACACGCGTTACGGTCCAGAATGTACTCCACCACCTTCACACAGGACAATTCATCCAGAGATGCAGACAGGTAAGGCATGCTCCACACAGTTTCTATTAAACACATTTGCTTCACGTACTCATTTGTAGTTACTTTAAGGTATTTATTATTACCTTATATGTCCAAAACTATCATTTGTCACACACACATGGAAAAAAAATATTGTTGCAACATCTTACAAAATTCAAGATTGATTATATTTGGTCAAAATCCCTTGTTATAGAAGATGACGTGCTATGCAGGTTGTTTAAGACAATATTGGCAATGCTGAGCTAAAGTACAAAACGTTTGCTCTCTCTCTCTCTCTTCATTGTTCACACATCTCAAATACATCAAATATTACCCCTTTAGACATCGCTTTTGAAGTAAAGAGTAAAGAAATAATAGGGTACAATTAAGGTTAAAACACACCTTAAGAAAAAAAGTGCTATTCACTGCCGAAAATGTATGATTGCAGAAAAACATGAATGGAGCGACAGATTTAGTGTGAAAATGAATCATTCAAGTTGTTTAGATAACTTATACATTTATGAGGTGGGGGGGGGGGGGGGGTACAAATACTTAATCTAAAATAATGTGTTTTTAATAATGTCTAAGTTAATGCTCGTTCAAAACAATCACTTTCGCAAAGTTTGTACTATTTTCTGATTATTTTGAAAATTAAATTTTTTTTTTTTTTGTTCAATAAATATACTGCCATTAACATGTTTATATAAAAAATATATTTTAAAATACAGAAACACATTTTTTTTAATAAGTAAAGATTCAGAAAGCATTGAAGGAAATCCAATAATAATGATATTAACAAACTATATTTTATTATATGATAAATATGTTTTTAAATATGATGGTATTATTCTAAACGTGGTTACATTCAGATGGTAAATATCATATATTAAGTTGGGTGTCCATATTAGAGATAATCACCATGTCATGTCAACAAATGGAAAAGTCACCCATCTATTAATTATCATGTTAATTATGTCTTTAGCCCCAAAAGCAGGGGCACTTTTTACCCCAAATACCACACTTTTACATATTATTTCATTGATTTTGAATGATCTTAAACAAAAATCATAAAGTTGACCTTTGTCTCAAAATATATTCAATAATTCGAGCGATTCTCATTTGATACTTTTTTTAAACGTTTTAAAAAACATCAAATATTAAGCACACAATAAATGTTGCGCTGCTGCGCACGATCGCGTCGAGGATCAGCCAAATATACACGTGCATCTTGAAAAGCGGATGCTTTGGAAAGTGCTACGCCTCGTTTTGGCGCCATCTAGTGGTTTAGAGGAAAATAATGTGAAAGGCACCTTTAGCCCCGTTGTACCCTACTACACAAAACTTATTGAAACAACCAGGGTCCAGTTGCATAAACTTAAAGACTGTCTTAAGAACTAGTTTGATCAACTAGCAGCTGCCACCAGTTCTCAATACAAATAAAAAACAATCTGCCTTTTCATAACTGAATTAAAAAAGTTATGACCACTCTTGAGGAAAAAAAAAGATTTTTTAAGACTAGTCTAAAGAGTTTATGCAACCGGCCCCAGTTTTTATTTACCCTTGTAAGACCACCCCCCCCCCCTCACACACACACACGCTCTCATTGGATCTATTTTGATTGTAAAAAAGTAGGGCTGCGATGATAAATCGATGCAGATTGGATTCGTGGATCGATCTTCCGAATGCACGGCGATTCCTCTGGGATGGATTCTGAGCTTAGATGTTAACAGCAGATGCGCTCTACTCTAGTTTTTATCCACACACTCGAATGCTGATGAAGATGAGCGATGAAGAGTCTGTAATCTCGGCCAGATTGATGTAAACACAGCCCACTGTGAACACCCTTGTGATTCGCTTGATTATTTTAGGTTTGAGTGTGTGTAAGGATTTGGAGACGAGCAGAGTACGGCTGTTTCTGAAGCATGCAGCGCCATCTGCTGTTCAAAACTAAGCTCAGAATCCACTCCAGAAAGAGATTCGGCAAATCTCCGAATCGTTGCTCGATTCGCGATGCATCGATTTATTTTCCCAGCACTACAAAAAAAGTGAGTTGTCACTGAAAGGTGAGGAGTTTGCATCTATGTTCATCACAAGAAGCGCCATCATCAGTGTGTCACGCTGTGGAGAAGCGTACTTCTCGTGCTGCGAGCAGCTGCTGGACCACAGCCGAGCTCATGAAGTTCGGGACGGTCTGAATCTTGTCCAACACGGCCTTCAGCAGATCCCTGACGCCCTGAAGAACCACACAGAGAAGAGAACGTAAACAGACACGGACGCTTTATTCCTTTTCCATTTCAAAATTCAAAATTACATGCTTTTCCAGACTCAAACCTCTCAGTAGATTTTCAGACCATATTTAACATAAAAAAGCATTATTTTCAGCTTTATATTTGGTATATAGTAGTCATCTGTAAATATTGTTATTTTCATTGATTTTCTCGAAGTGGCAACATACAGAGTCCCTAATATAAAAAATACAGATGTGCATGGGAATGTTTTGCATTAAAATGTCTAGTATAACTATATTTCCTTTGTGTATCACTCCCATCTTACTATGAATAAAGTGAAAGCTTGGATGCACATGCATTAACAGAGATCTACCTGCTCATAATTTTGCAGTTCTTACGGTAATATCTCTAATATCAAGGCCTGATGTCCAATTTAACACATCTTCTGTGGTGGTGGAGAAATTACATGAAATAGGCTGATGGCATAACATTAGCCAAGTTCAAGGGGCTATAAAAAAACTGGTACTGTAAAAGTGTTTAAGATTTGGCTTTCATTGGGGTAGTATGCCTTAGGTCTTTTTAATGCAGTCTGTGGTGCCCAAGAAACCACACGATGAAATGGGCTGATGGCACAACAGTGTGCATTGTCCTTATATGTTAAGTTTCTCGTGCACTCACAGAAATAAAGGTACAAAAGCTGTCACTGGGGCGGTACCTTTTCAAAAGGTACACTTTTGTACCTATTAGGTTCAAATATGTACCTTTAAAGATACCAAAATCCGACCACAGCGCGTTTGTATTAATAATGTCATGTCTGACTGCTTGGTTTTAAATACTGGAGTTAGGGGTGTGCGATATATATCGTTTGCGATAATATCGTAATTGTTGTTTTAACGATGTGCAATTTGACAATATCGAGTCTTTTGAAAAAACCCAACTAACACCTACATAGTGCACGCATACATTATCCTGCGCGGTGATGAAGGGGTTAAACAGTGCACGCATTCATTATCCTGCGTGGTGATGAAGGGGTTAAACAGTGCACGCATACATTATCCTGCGCGGTGATGAAGGGGTTAAACAGTGCACGCATTCATTATCCTGCGTGGTGATGAAGGGGTTAAACAGTGCACGCATACATTATCCTGCGTGGTGATGAAGGGGTTAAACAGTACACGCATTCATTATCCTGCGTGGTGATGAAGGGGTTAAACAGTGCACGCATACATTATCCTGCGTGGTGATGAAGGGGTTAAACAGTGCACGCATACATTATCCTGCGCGGTGATGAAGGGGTTAAACAGTACACGCATTCATTATCCTGCGTGGTGATGAAGGGGTTAAACAGTGCACGCATACATTATCCTGCGTGGTGATGAAGGGGTTAAACAGTACACGCATTCATTATCCTGCGTGGTGATGAAGGGGTTAAACAGTGCACGCATACATTATCCTGCGTGGTGATGAAGGGGTTAAACAGTGCACGCATACATTATCCTGCGTGGTGATGAAGGGGTTAAACAGTGCACGCATACATTATCCTGCGTGGTGATGAAGGGGTTAAACAGTGCACGCATACATTATCCTGCGTGGTGATGAAGGGGTTAAACAGTGCACGCATTCATTATCCTGCGTGGTGATGAAGGGGTTAAACAGTGCACGCATTCATTATCCTGCGTGGTGATGAAGGGGTTAAACAGTGCACGCATACATTATCCTGTGTGGTGATGAAGGGGTTAAACAGTGCACGCATACATTATTCTGTGCGTGATTAAGGGGTTAAACAGTGCACGCATTCATTATCCTGTGTGGTGATGAAGGGGTTAAACAGTGCACGCATTCATTATCCTGTGTGGTGATGAAGGGGTTAAACAGTGCACGCATTCATTATCCTGTGCGGTGATGAAGGGGTTAAACAGTGCACGCATACATTATCCTGCGTGGTGATGAAGGGGTTAAACAGTGCACGCATTCATTATCCTGCGCGTGATGAAGGGGTTAAACAGTGCAAGCATACATTATCCTGCGTGGTGATGAAGGGGTTAAACAGTGCACGCATTCATTATCCTGTGTGGTGATGAAGGGGTTAAACAGTGCACGCATTCATTATCCTGTGTGGTGATGAAGGGGTTAAACAGTGCACGCATTCATTATCCTGTGTGGTGATGAAGGGGTCAAACAGTGCACGCATACATTATCCTGCGTGGTGATGAAGGGGTTAAACAGTGCACGCATTCATTATCCTGTGTGGTGATGAAGGGGTTAATCAGTGCACGCATTCATTATCCTGCGCGTGATGAAGGGGTTAAACAGTGCACGCATACATTATCCTGCGTGGTGATGAAGGGGTTAAACAGTGCACGCATACATTATCCTGCGTGGTGATGAAGGGGTTAAACAGTGCACGCATACATTATCCTGCGTGGTGATGAAGGGGTTAAACAGTGCACGCACGTATTTAGAGCGTGTTCTTTCACTGCGTGATTCAGTTTATTAAAATGCATTAAGAATGATCACAAAATTCAAGATATGGGGCAGAAAATTTATATATTTACGTTTCATATGATTAAAATCACAGGAAGGGTGCCGTTTTTTCTTCAAAAATAAGCACGGTTACAAATGTGATATTGATATACAACAGTTCAATAAACAATAAGTTAATCTTAAGATACTTATGTTTTAGACACCGTATTGCCTGTTTTTGCTCCATTTCACTGACAAAAAATAGATCCAAACAGCTACAGCGATGTTTTGAGTCTCAGTGATTCGTTCCTGAATGAATCAATGAACCGTTTAAATGATTCGGTTCAGTCTCAGTGATTCGTTCATGAATGAATCAATGAATCGTTTAAATGATTCGGTTCAGTCGCAACGACTCACTTGTTAACAGTGACGTGCTGCCACCTGCTGGCGGTTTAATTTCACATTTAAAGTCCATTTTCATTTTTTAAATATTTGTAAATATCAGTATTCAATGTTTTATGTTTAAAACGTCAAATGATGCATTTGTAACTGGTTAAATCACTCTGAGCTGCATTAAACAGTGTGTGAATACATCTAAACACCTTCAGATGCAGCTTCTGCAGAGATTCATGTTGATGATACTCGTTTCATTTGTTTAGTAACGGCCTAAATGAGTATTACATTAATTGACTGGTTAAATGTAACAATTTGACTCAAAAGATCTACACTTTTAGAAACAAAATGGCTTTATTAAAAGGTAAAAATCTAATTTAAACTTAAATTAAAAGATTGATTAATCACTGATGTGAACTGAGCACACAGAAGATGAAGAATATCATAAACTGCAGCTGTGCACGGTATTCAGATATCAGCACAATAACACACACTGCAAAATATCGTCTAATTATCGTTATCGACAAAATCCCCCAAAATATCGAGATATCATTTTTTTCCAATATCGCACACCCCTAACTGGAGTACCCCAGGGATGTGTATTACCCCCTGTATTATTCTCTGTACACATCAATGAACTACTGAGTCGGTTGCCCAAAATTGTGTAATTTTCCGTTGTGTTGTTAATTTGTGATGTGTTTTTTAAGTATTAATGTGTATGTATCTATGTGACCAGTGTCAAAGACAAATTTCCACTCTGTGACGAGCAGAACGGACAATAAAGTTTAACTAACTAACTAAAATGGACCGTTTAGGTACAAACATGTACCTTTTGAACAATATTCATATATTATCTATTTTGATAGAGATACTTAGAAGTGTAACTGTTACCTGTGCAAAATTGTTGCACCAACTGGAAGTGGTACAGCTATAATAACTCCTTTACAGGTCGGCTATATGACCCAAATTTTACCACATTACAAATTAATACCTTCAGCTTTCAACTATTATAAATATATCCAGCTTTCATTCACATTAACGTGACATACCATATAGCAAAGCTCAACTATTTGCTGTTTATATTATCACAAATGACTATATTATGAGTCAGATCTAAAGGTGTAAAATTAGGCCTTGAGGTGTTTTATACATTATTAATTTCTGTAAAGCTGTTTTGAAATAACGTGTGCTGTGAAAAGCATTATACAAAATTAGTCAAGTCTATGTATGATTTCATTAAAACACGCTTTTACTGGAAAACGATGGCATGCGATGCAAAACTTTACCGGTTTGCAGTTTTCAGCAGATTTGGACTCATGCTTTCAGTTTATTTTTCACCTTGTAGTCGACTCCTCCGATGATTTTGCGGATGAGTTTGAAGGTCAACGCCCAAAGCTGAGTCCTCTCCCACTCCAGACTGTCAGAGCCGACCAGAGCCTGACACACCATTCTGCAAAAACACGTCACACAGTCCGAGTCACGAACCAGCTGGTCAAGAAGCAGCCGGCTTTCTCCATCAGTAACTGTGCTCACTCGGATCACGTGTGACTGCAGCTTTAAGTGTAGTTCTGGTTTGTAACTAGTACTGTACAAAGAAAGTACCGTGTTCCTGTGTGGCTCAGTGGTAGAGCATTGCGTTAGCAGCGCAAAAGGTTGTGGGTTCGATTCCCAGGGAACACACATACTGATTAAAAATGTATAACCTGAATGCACTGTAAGTCGCTTTGGATAAAAGCGTCTGCTAAATGCATAAATGTAAATGTACTACTACACACAATTTGTATTAACTCGAAAACTAGTCATGTTATGCACACATACAGTGGTGTGATTTTTATTTTTTTCTTCCTTTCCTGTTTTTTTTGTTGCATATTTGTCACACTTGAATGATTCAGATCAAACTAATTCGTTAATCGTTAACCCGAGTAAACAAAAAATGCAGTTTTGAAATAATTATTTAATTTATTAAGAGATAAAAGCAGTCTAAACCTGCCTGGCACTACGTGAAAAAGTAATTACCCCCTAAATCTAGTCACAACTGCAATCAAGCGTTTGTGATAACTGGCAATGAGTCTTTCACATCGCTGTGGATTAATTTTGGACCTCTCTTCTTTGCAGAATTGTTTTAATTCAGCCTCACTGGATGGTTTTCGAGCATGAAAGGACTGTTTAAGGTAATGCCACAGCGCCTCAATCGGATTGGCTTGGCCGCTCCAAAATCTTAATTTAGATTTTCTTGAGCCATTCAGAGGAGGACTTGCTGGTGTGTTTGGGATCATTGTCCTGCTGTATAACCCAAGTGCACTTGAGCTAGAGGTCACAAACTGACGGCCGGTCAATCTCCTTCAGGATTTTCTGATAGAGTGCAGAATTCATGTTTCCATCAATTATGGCAAGTCATCACACGACCACCACCATGTTTGACTGCTGGTATGATGGTCTTTTTATGAAATGCTGTGTTGGTTTTACGCCAGATGTAATGGGACACACACCTTTTGTCTCATCAGTCCACAGAATATTTGGGGATTATCAAGATATTTTTGGGCAAATGTGAGACGAGTCTTTGTGTTGTTTTTGATGGCTTTTGCCTTGGAAGTCTCCCATGGATGCTGTTTTTGCCCAGTCTCTTTCTTATTGTTAAATCATGAACACTGATCTTAATTGAGGCAAGTGAGGCCTGCAGTTCTTTAGATGTTGTTCTGGGTTATTCTATGACCTCCTGCATGAGTCGTCGTTGTGCTCTTGGAGTAATTTTGGTTGGCCGGCCGCTCCTGAAAAGGTTCATTACTGTTACAAGTTTTGAGGATAATGGCTCTGACCGAGGTTCGATGGAGTCCCAAAGCCTTAGTAATGGTTTTATAACCCATACCAGACTGATTCATGTCAACTATTTGGCTTTCTCATCTGTTCTTGAATTGCTTTAGATCGCGGCATGATGTGTTGCTCTTTAAAGCTGCAGTCCGTAAGTTTTGCCTCTTTGTCGCCATCTATGTTTGAAAACCCGGAACTGCAGTTATTTGTGCAATTATGTTCATTACGCGGGTTGTGCTCCGGCGCGGATGAATTTAATGTTTTGAGGTGAATGTGTGGCAGTCAGTCACGCACCGGTGTGGATACTGTACTCAAGAATCACAGATTAGTCTATGTCTGGGAATAATGTCCCAAATAACACTTTTCACCAGATATTGCCATCTGAACAAGTCTGCCACGTTTGCTCTGACCAACTGAGGAAAAAAACATTACAATAAATCACACTACCAAGAGTGATTAAATCTAACGATCGGTTAGCTCATATCACATCTAACTAGGGGTGGAACTGAAAAAAGTGGACAAACCATTCACTCTTGTTCAATGCGAGTGTATGCTGGAATATGAGCATTTATATGAGCTGATAGCACACGAGCACAGGTGAGACCTGAACAGCACACGTTGATATCTGTGTTTAAACTAAACTCATGTAAGTGTTTACCAGTTTAAACATCTAAGAGCCAGAGGAGCTCGCGCAGTGGGAAGATTTGTGCGTGCGCTCATCAGAAGCACACAATCCCGCGCCTCAGAACCAAGTATTGTGTTTAAATAAACTAATTCACACAAAAATAGTCAAAATGCCAGTCTTGGTAAGTATCCTATAGCAGACATAGCCGGCTGCACGTACAGTATCAGTGCATTCTCTTAAAGCGACAGTACTTTATTAATATTCATCAAACAGCAACAACAAAGAAATCAATCACTGAACTTGATTGAAGCGCTTTTGTAACTTTAATAAAGATTAATCTTTAATTTATACAGTCAAATATGTAATGCTGGTTTACATTTGATTACTTTATTCAATTTAGGTACAATCTGTACCTAAAAACTAATGCTAGTTTTGCTTTATACTTTGATAAACGCAGGTTAAACTTGTAAATCATTACTTTTAATGTCTTTTTTGAGATGGTCTGAAATGAAAGGTGAGATAATCAAACTTCAAGGTTCAAGGTTTCTTTATTTGTCACATAATAAATTATACAGGGTATAATCAAAAGTGAAATGTACTTCATGACATCCATTGAGCATATGACGTTTGACGTAATCGGCTAATGTAAGTTTGTTGTTTTTTGTAATCACTTATATGGCCATTTGACTTATAGCGGTATAAACACAAAGCTTCAGAATTGTGTTGAGAAGGTGCTTAAGTTTTGAGCTATGTATTATTGTTATGAATTAGGCTACTACTACCATTACTATCTTATGTCCTGCAATAAACTCTTTTATGAGGTCAAAGACTCAAACATATCGGCCATCATATATTGGCCATCACTCGCTAGAAAAACCCATATCGGTCGTGTCTAATGCGACACTTAAATGAATTGTAAAGCCACTTTTGCACTTGTTATTAATGCATTTTGAATGCAAAGGGCACTTTATTTAAAAAAAAAAAAGTGTTTATTTGTTATGCATGTTATGTATGTTTATTAAAAATTTATTTTGTAATAACCAGATTTTCCAGTCCGAATATTGCCGCTAATGAAAATTCATATTTGGACCTTTGAATGCAGACTTTGAGGACCCCTGCTCTGTTTTATTTATTAGTGCTGTTGCTTGTAGTTAGATTAATCTTATTTTCTTTATTTTTATTTGACAGTATAGTTTTTCCCTAAACATGCCGAACCATTTATTACACAATAAATGACATGAATTTAAACTCAATTTGAGCGAAGTGTCCACAGAATGCAGATCCTTACAGGTGTGCAAACCGAATCTGCTCCCGCCCTGATTGTAAAGCGAAACGTGATTGGCTGTAACAAGAACGTGCTACGATTGGTCAGTGAGGCTGTTATCTGATTGGCTGGATTAGACGGTGGGTGGAGTCCATGTATTTATGAATTTTGATGCTGGAAATGTTTCAAAATGCACAAGATTCACAAATGAATGCCAGGCAAAGTTGTGCTTGTGACATACAAATATATGATTTTTATTTTTTTGTGAATTTAAATCATGTTTGTGAAACTCAAATGTATTTGTGCATCTCATTCTGTTTATTTGTCAATATGTTTATATGTCTCTTTACATGCATTTGTGGATCATAATCTATTTATTTGGAATTACGCAACAATTCTACCCCCATATCAATCCGATAAATGAGCCATAAACGAGCAGAGCGGTCACATTTTAGATGACGTGTACGTAGCATGACTTGTTTTAGAGTGAACATAAATTGTGTGTAGTATTACCTTCTTTTTACAGTACTAGTTATTGACTAACCTCAGCATAACATCCGAACCTCAAGGTGTGTTTACCTGGGAGGAAGCAGGCTGGTCTCCACCGCCATGGCCAGACAGTCATAGAGGAAGGAGATGCGTTTGGGGCTGTGCTGACTGTGTATGAAGCGGACGATCCACTGCACACACTGATCATGTGACTCCTGCAGTGACATCACACACACACACACACACACACACACACACACACACACTTCAAAACACATCCGCTCTAACTGCCTTTAGGAAGAGATTAGAAAATAATATCTATGGGAAAGTGGGTAGCTAAAAACTAATACTATAACTGCGGGTCTATTCAAGTCGAGTCACAAAAGTACGGTCAGGACCACAGGTGTGTGCAGGTGAAGATGAGCTGACCTGAGGCAGAGAGCTCCAGTACTGCCTAAACGCTCCTAAACAGCTCACGAGTTTAGTCCTCTCATCCTCCGGACTGTCCATAAACATGCTGCAGACCACACACACACACACACACGCACATTTACTCTAAATGAGGACATTATATAGACCTCTATTGTTTTATATAAAGATAGTTATAGATTTTATAAGCGTTTTCATAGAAAACGTTCTGCATTTTTACAATTAAAAAAAAACTATTTTTATACCAGTTTTACAAATGAGGATGTCCACAAAGAGAGGTATTTTGGAAATGTTGTCAGGTTTTGCTCACACACACAAACTCACTTACACTCTCTCACACACACACACACACACACACACACACACACAGACACAGACACAGACACTCTCTCTCACACACACACAAACTCACTCACTCACTTACTCACTCTCTCTCACACACACAAACTCACTCACTCACTCTCTCTCACACACACAAACTCACTCACTCTCTCTCACACACACACAAACTCACTTACTCACTCTCTCTCACACACACAAACTCACTTACTCACTCTCTCTCACACACACAAACTCACTTACTCACTCTCTCTCACACACACACAAACTCACTTACTCACTCTCTCTCACACACACAAACTCACTTACTCAATCTCTCTCACACACACACAAACTCACTTACTCAATCTCTCTCACACACACACAAACTCACTTACTCACTCTCTCTCACACACACAAACTCACTTACTCAATCTCTCTCACACACACACAGAAACTCACTTACTCACTCTCTCTCACACACACTCTCTCACAAACACAAACTCACTCAATCTCTCTCACACACACACAAACTCACTTACTCAATCTCTCTCACACACACACAAACTCACTTACTCACTCTCTCTCACACCACACTCACTTACTCACTCTCTCTCACACACACAAACTCACTTACTCAATCTCTCTCACACACACACACAACTCACTTACTCACTCTCTCTCACACACACAAACTCACTTACACTCTCTCTCTCACACACACACTCTCTCTCTCTCTCACACACACAAACTCACTTACTCTCTCTCACACACACACACACACACACACACTCTCTCTCTCTCTCACTTACTCACTCTCTCTCTCTCTCTCACACACACACACACACACACACTCTCTCTCTCTCACACACACACACATACACACACTCTCTCTCTCTCACACACACACACAGATTTTCTCTAATAACATACACACACACTCTCTCTCTCTCTCTCTCTCTCTCACACACACACACTCTCTCTCTCTCTCTCACACACACACACTCTCTCTCTCTCTCACACACACACACTCTCTCTCTCTCTCTCTCACACACACACACACACACACACACACACACACAC
Source organism: Oxygymnocypris stewartii (assembly GCA_003573665.1). Classification (NCBI taxonomy): domain Eukaryota; kingdom Metazoa; phylum Chordata; class Actinopteri; order Cypriniformes; family Cyprinidae; genus Oxygymnocypris; species Oxygymnocypris stewartii. The sequence continues at coordinate 411,059 of QVTF01022645.1, forward strand.
ACAGAGAGATACTCTCTCTCTCTCTCTCTCTCTCTCACACACTCACACACACACACACACACACACACACAGAGATATACTCTCTCTCTCTCTCTCTCACACACACACACACACACACACACACACACACTTCATCCGTTACAGGTTATCAGGTGTAACGTTATATTCAGTCTTTATTGTTTACTCACCCAGCAAACGCCTCTTCAGTCACCTCAGTTTTCTGATGTAAACAAACAAACATTTACGAGTTTAAAGGTCTGTTCTGTGATAAATTCGTTTGATAGAAGGCACTTTTCTGGACTTGCTGCATATGAGCTAACGTTATGATATTAGTTTAAATCATGCTGTGACGTTTACTCACCACTACATCCTCAAAAATGCTCTGCAGCTGGCTTTCCATCGGCACCGACATGATGCCCGCAGCTAGGCGCAGGACAGAGCTTCAGGCGCTTATGTGTCCATGATGGAAGAGTGTGTGTTATGATGAATTAGCGTTGAGCAGACGCTGTCAAGAACACAACAGAAAACTGGCGCCGGCGCAGAAAAACCGGAAGCTGGTGTGACACCGGAAACACTCTGGCATGAACACAGACACAGTGATGGTTCTGGTTTGAAAACATAGAGTAAAGAAATCGAAAAATATACTTTGTGTATTGTGTACAATCATTATTTGAATGTAAAATTTGTGTTTTGTATTAAATTAATAAAAAAAAAAAAAAAAAAACGAAAAATCAATAAACCTCCTGAAAGAAAAGCATTTTTTATAAACGGTTATTAAGTATTTGTTGCAAAAAACATGGCACTCCTTGTATTCTTGTCTCTGTACAAATTAATTTGTTAACATTTTACTCTTATTTTATTTTCCTATTTGCTTTCTTCTGAATGCTATCCGGTATATTAATGTGTCTATTTGAAAGTAATACCTCCCTGCATATAGCATGTCTATATAGCATGATTCTTTTTTCATAAATAAATTAATAAATTAATATTAAAATAAAGTATTTGAGAAGATCTAATCTGGTTGAGCGATGAAGCACAGAAAGCAGAGACCCGGGACCAAGAATGACACAGACACAAATAGTGTAGTTCACTCAATATTCATATCTTTATTGTGAGGGGCATACTTACATATTGCCAGCTCAGAAAAACAACATATGACCTGCATGTGTGACCCTGGAGCACAAAACCCATGTTAAGTCGCTGGGATTTATTTATAGAAATAACCAACAGTACATTGTATGGGTCAAAATTATCAATTTTTCTTTTATGCCAAAAATCATTAGACTATTAAGATCATGATTCATGAAGATATTTTGTACCGTAAATATATCCAAACTTAATTATTGATTATTAATATGCATTGCTAAGAACTTCATTTGAACAACTTTAAAGATGATTTTCTCAATATTTAGATTTTTTTGCACCCTCAGATTCCAGATTTA
>QVTF01022645.1:420000-430000 GCA_003573665.1 Oxygymnocypris stewartii
TATAAAATATTTCAGTCACAACATATTTTTATTAATCTGTGTATTTTGAAAAATAAAACATCAGTTTCCACAAAAACACTGGGCAGCACAAGTGTTTTCAACATTGATAATAATAAAAAATGCTTCTTGAGCTGCATATTATTATGATTTCTGAAGATCATGTGACACTGACTGCAGTAATGATGCTGAAAATACAGGAATAGATTACAGTTTAACAGATATTCACATCAAAAGTTCATTTAAATAGTAGTTATATTTCAAAATTTTTCCTTCAATAAACGCAGCCTTGGTGAGCATAAAGCACTTGTTGTTACTAAGCTCATACTTTCGAATGCTAGTGGTTCGAGATGATTATGAATACAGTATATCACAGACGGGTTTCAGAATAGATAATTCAGTTTTATTTTAGTCATATGTGATCTTGTCATCAGTTGAAAGTAACTGTACTCTTGTTGTTTCAGCACGTGGATGGTATGAGTGGAAGGCTTCACACTTTGCAGCCAGAAAAGCCTCAAACATTCATCTTTAATATCAAAGTGTGTGGAGAGGAGTCGGCTCTGCCTCAGCTGCTGTGCGGTGAGGACTGGTCAGAGGCTCTGAGCGCTGATCCACCGAGTTACGCTCAGCAGCTCGCTGCTCCGCCGGCCGCCGCTCCGTTACCGGACGAGGAGGAGGACTCTGTGAGCGAGGCCGGAGATTACGGCATCGTGGTATCAGCCGCTGTCGCAGCCAAGAGCAGCTCGTACCGGACACAAGAGCACATGGTGCTGTCTGTGAAGGCCTGTGAGGATGAGCCAGACGACCAAGACCAGATATTCCTGGACTGGAGCCCAGAGACACAAGAACTGAACATCCCTCTGATGGGCTTGTTAGGTCAGATCCAGACTGAAGCGGTCCCGCTGCTGCCTAACCTCATCCTGAGACAGAGCTCGGAGCCGGAGCCGGAGCCAGAGCCGGAGCCGGACGACTTCATCAAGATGGAGCGAGACTGGGGCCTTGTCATCCACTCCAGCCCAGACTAACAGAGGAATAATGCACCGCTTCAGACTCCTGACAGAATATGAAGATCAGTTTACAGTACACATGCTATTTATCTTATCTGGTGTTCAGTTTTACACACGAGACGATATTAGGGCTGCAAAACAATTAGTCGCGATTAATCGATTCACAGTAAAAGTTTATGTTTACATACTACATGTGACCCTGCAGCACAAAAGTAGACATAAGCAGCACATGTATATTTGTAGCAATAGCCAACAATACAGTGTATGGGTCAAAATTATACATTTTTATCTTATGCCAAAAATCATTAGATATTAAGATCATGTTCCATGAAGATATTTTGTACCGTAAATATATCAAATCTTAATTATTGATTAGTAATATGCATTGCTGAGAACTTCATTTGAACAACTTTAAAGATGATTTTCTCAATATTTCGATTTTTTTGCACCCTCAGATTCCAGATTTACAAATATTGTCCGATCATAACAAACCATGCATCAATGGAAATATGATTTATTCAGCTTTCAGATGATGTATAAATCTCAATTTCGAAAAATGGACCCTTATGACTGCTTTTGTGCTCCAGGGTCACATATAGTATGTAAACATAAGCTTTAATATCGAGTCGATTAATCGCGACTAATCGTTGTGCAGCTCTAGACGATACAATGAAGGATTTTCAGTCTTTATTTCCTCATAAACTGTGAACATGAGTCCTCATTAACAAAGCTCAGTTCTCTAGCTTCTGTAATCATGGCCAACACTTTTCCTCAAAAGCCCCGGTTGCACACGGCCTGGAAATAAACTCACACATTTACATCAAAGCCCTCCAGAAACATTCCCAGGTAACACATCTACTGCAATGTAGTGAAACGTGTGATTGTCAAACCCTGAGCCCTTGTGCAAGGTTCAGTACTGCGGTGTACGTCAGTGATTGTCTGATAATACAGTGCAAAGATGTAAAGAAGTGGACAAATCAAGCATGCTTGTTAACTTCAGAAACATGAGACAGAGTGGCATTGTGTGTAATGCAGAAGAAATAATTATATTGAAGGAATTCACATGTTTATATTATATTTCATATGTCTATTTTAATTGTACATACACCAAATGATAATTTATATTGAATTTTTAATATTTGTAGTTAGAAAAAGACGTGTTTATTGTAAAATGTGATGAACATCCAGATTAATAAAGCGACTATGAATACTACGGATTATAAACATGTTTATTTCATATACACAAATGAGAGAGCCGCACTGAAAGTGAGCTTGCTCTTACATTAATCATTTAGCAGATGATTTTATCCAAAGAGACTTACAAACGATGCAATCAAAACGTGCAAGTCTCAGTTATTCCAACGCAGTGCACCAGACAAGGTTATATTTATATATTATAATCAATAAATAGAAAAAGAATAGAGTAAGCTAGTGTTAGAGGCCTGTTTTTGTTAATTGTATAATAAATAAAGAAAACAAATGGATAGAATACAAAAAGATTAGAAAAGCTAGTGTTAGTATTTTTTAAGAATAGATTGTTCTTGTCTTATAATCATTGATGACAGCACCATTATAAAAATAATAATAATTATCAAACTGGCTTTCAGCAGGGCATCGGTTCAGGCTCGCTTTCTTCTCTTGGGTTGATTTATATATATATATAACATTAATAAATACAGCTCGATGATGCAATGTATTTACAGTCTCTCACTGAATGTTCAGTTACACAATGATTTATCTTTGTACATTGTTATGAAGGTAAAATAATGCCATAAAGATTAGCATGCACAGGGTAAGATTTGTGAACTGTAAGCATAAATTAGATTAAACCAAGATAAGCTTTGTAAAGGTGTAAATCGTGTTTGAAGCCAAGAAACAATGATTTGCAGCATGTTGCTGTTTCTCGTAAGTGAATGAATTTATTGTGAAACTGCAGCTTCATGCTAATGCTAAATAAATATGATCTGAATTCTTATGACTTCCATTTTCCCGCGATTACTTTTGGCACGATTTTCGCGCCAAAATACGATCAAAAGCACTGCACAGTGAACAGTGACTGCAAGCGAAAACAACAGTTTACTGATCTGCAGATCGGATTGACGGCGTAGAACCAATATATGTGTAAGAAACAGACTGTCTAGTGTCTAAATGACTTGTGTATGTAGGGTAAAAAGTTCCCGAAATAATCCGATATGTACAGCTCCGTCTTTCTTTTCCCGCGCTTACAGTTTTAACACAAGCGTGAGGGGGGGCGGGTCCACCACCTGCTTGTAGCCAATCAAATGAGGCTCTCGCTGACTCTCCATTTACTCTTATCTGATTGGTTCAAATAAACACATCATAAGCCAAGACATTTATCTTCATTTATCTCGGGAACGTTCTCGATACTTTTAACGCACACATACAGTAAACATAAATCAATAATATTAAATAAATTAAAACATGATATTTTATAAGTCGTGTTCCTTTAAGCTAAACTCCCATGTGTTCACACTGAATTACGAGCTGGTGTTAACATTATTTGCTTTGGGTTTGCTTTACATTGTTATTTTATAATCTGCTTACACCAAACTTTATAATTAAAATGATGTTATGAGACAATGCTCATCAGAGTGCTACACTTTGTAAACCCCTTTTTTTGCTACGCCAATAAAGCTATTTAAACCTGTCCATTTGTTCAAACCATGTCTCTGTTTATGGTTATTAACACTCAATTGTATATTTAGAAATTTCAGCATTGATTCTGAGTGCTTTCATGTGACCGATCAAGCTATTATATGAAGCGAGAATGAGTAACACAATGCTTTCTTTGTGTCCAGATTTGACTAATGCAAAAACTTTGATAAATATGTATTTAATCATGTCTAAATATATATTCAAATTCAAGTTTCCAGCCACACAGCCATGTTTATGTGTTTATATAAAGAGTCATCTAGTGGTTACACGAGGGTATTACAGATGATGAATAGTGAATAAGTTAGAGATCAATATTTTAGTAATATTTTGTAAAGTTAAAGAAATAAATATTACTGTTGCTTCTGTTGGAATTAAATTATTATTCAAAAAAAAATTTGTTATACATTTTTACCATCCCTGATCAGTAGACAGGTTAAATTATGCATGTATTAGGCCTTCTTTAATTATCATCAAAATTACAATATAACATTACAATAAACTAAATATTATCATAAAGCCTGTTTCGGACGAGAAGGACACAGCTCGTAATTCAGTGTGAACACATAGCCTAATGGTACACGACTTATAAAATATCATGTTTTAATTAATTTAATATTATTGATTTATGTTTACTGTATGTGTGCGTTAAAAGTATCGAGAACGTTCCCGAGCTAAATGAAGATAAATGTCTTGGCTTATGATGTGTTTATTTGAACCAATCAGATAAGAGTAAAGAGCGAGAGCCTCGTTTGATTCAAATACAGCAAATCCCCAAAAACTACACAACTGTAGTGTAAAAATATGATTAAATGTGCTGTCATGTTACACGAAAAATTACACATGTTACAAAATCTTGGATCTCTGGAACGCCCAGAGATTATTATTATACTATTTTAAACTTTTAGACTATAGGGTTTCTAGACTCGGCCAACATAGTTTGTTCACAAACTTTTACCTCATCTAGAGCCCTTAAATGCATACCTCATGTCTTTAACGAACCGGGAGATCATTCACTACCTTCTCCCACCTTCATTTTTTAAAGTTAGACATCAACTTTCTTAGTTCTTCAATATATGCGTTAGAAACAATATAACAAGAAAACCATAATAAAATATAAAATAATGCCTGTTTTCGGATTACTTTTTTATGTGTAAATATATTTTTCTTGCACGAATATATTCCTAAATATCTGATGACTCAATGTGCACTGATTGTTTCTTCCTCGAGGTGTCACTGTTTAACACTGTGTTCCTGTGTGGCTCAGTGGTAGAGCATTGCATCAGCTGCGCAAAAGGTTGTGGGTTCGATTCCCAGGGAACACATTTACTAAAGAAAATGTATAGCCTGAATGCAATTGTAAGTCGCTTTGGATAAAAGCATCTGCTAAATGCATAAATGTAAATGTAACACACACTGCAGAGCAAATCTGTAGAAGAAATATTAATGTCACTGTCATTTGATGGTGGATGTGGTGAATAAGCAGCCAGTGAAGTTATTGAAAACGATGGTAAAATCATCTGCTCAAATTGAACGAAATCTGCTTTATTTTATTCTTCTGTAATTGTCCCATATGTTCAAACCTATATGGGACCCACATAAATTGCCCATTTTCAGCCCATGCCCACATGGAACCCATGCTGCCCGAGTATAACCCATATGGGGCCCATATAATTCTGATATGACGTAACCAGCACGTGGGGGGATGTTAACGTTCTGATATGACGTAGCCAGCACGTGGAGGCATGTTAACGTTCTGATATGACGTAGCCAGCACGTGGAGGCATGTTAACTTTCTGATATGACGTAACCAGCACGTGGAGGCATGTTAACGTTCTGATATGACGTAGCCAGCACGTGGAGGCATGTTAACGTTCTGATATGACGTAACCAGCACGTGGAGGCATGTTAACGTTCTGATATGACGTAACCAGCACGTGGAGGCATGTTAACGTTCTGATATGACGTAACCAGCACGTGGAGTGTTGGACTTCAAATCGTCCTGCGTGATCAAAAATCGAAGGAAGGCTTCAAATATCAAAGTGTTGAAATTTATTGATCAGAACAGCGCGCTGGGTTGTTTCTCAGACAAGAGTCTTACAAAGAAGCAACAACCAAAAGCATTTTCACAGGACATTTATAAAATCTGTCCACGTGGGTCGTCTTTTCATTGGCTGTCGTAACCGTCCAACGCTCCTCCAATCCATATTCTCCTCCTTTGTTTCCCTTGGGTCCTGCAAAACAACACTTAAAACTCATACCCCCAGTTTGTGCCAAGCACCAGTTTCTCCAAGCGATTTATGGACTTGTTATGTATGTGTGTCCATACATTCCTCTGCCTTCTTCTTGATGGGCTCATAGCTGCCCACACCCTTGTACTCACATACAGTCTAACAGAAATCACTCCAGTATTGGTTCTGAAGCTCTACATACCAGCAAGCAACATATCTGGAAACATTTATAATAAATCCCACAATACAATTGATTACTTAACACAAAAGGAGGATTATATCCTTCAGGAGGCATGTTAACGTTCTGATATGACGTAACCAGCACGTGGAGGCATGTTAACGTTCTGATATGACGTAGCCAGCACGTGGAGGCTTGGTGACGTTCTTAACCAATGATATATCAGATATGTATTTGACACCGCTTTCAGCCAATCATTTGTTTAAAAAGAGATCTAACGGCATTAGACGCTATGCTGCTGCGTCAATCAATGCATTGGAGAATACGGCGAACATAAATAAAGAAACGAAGTTGCTTGTCAGATTTCCCTAATAAGCAACCATATTTTTTTAAATAAGCCCAAAAAACCGCCACCCGCGACAAGGGATTTTTTCCCCGCAACTTTACACAAAAAAAAGAAGAAGCACAGAGTCGCGTATAATAAGCGGACTTGGCAACTGTGCCCCTCCTGTAATCTCTGGTTGTGTTTGTTTGTGTTTCGCTTGCGGCGCCGCGCAGAAGTACATCCGGGCGCTGTCCGTCTCCATGACAACCACAGCCGCGCCGCACAACACAAAAGTCAGCCGCGACAACATCAGGACAAAACTCTGTAACGTTACCGTTACCGTTAAATGTTGTCGTTGTGTAAAGATGTCGAGCACTCAGGCCGAAGGCGTTATAAGAAACATCATCCGGGAAATCGCGCGGACGTGTTTAAGCAGAGGACAGACTCTGTCCGAGACGCTCATCGCGTTCGTGGTGAGTGAGGTAACCGAATCAATCAATCAGCCGGGGAATGTGTAACGTTAGCTCCAGCATTTACATGTGTGCCCAGGTCAAAGCTGTCGTGCTGGACCCCAGGAATCATTTCAACGTGGACAGGACTCTTACGAAGCAAGATGTGCAGAAACTCATAGAGGTAATGCATAATTCGTGTTTACAAAGCTCTTCTGATAGACTGAACCTGTTTTTATTTTTTTATTTTATTGCTGAAATCAAAAACATACAAAACAGTACAAAATACAGAATATGTACATACAATTTGAACAGACAACAAAATAAAACAGTAAACAAAACACTTCAAAATGAAGAAAGTGAAAATAATAGATATACATAAATAACAAATAATCTGGCACAGTGCCTGAAAACATAACATTTCTGGACTTCTGGAAATAATAGAAATACATAAATAAACTAATAATCTGGCACAGTGCCTGAAAACATAACATTTCTGGACTTGTGGAAATATCCCTCTATAGCAGGGGTATTCAACTAAAATGTACAGAAGTCCAGTTAGAGAAAATTTCTTGAAGCAAAGGTCCGGAAAATTATATTACTTTATTATATGTCTTACTATTTAGTGTGATAGCTTATATATTTTATAGCTTTTATATATTTATAAGTAGCCTAGTTGTTGTTTCAGCATATGCATGTAATAAATACCTGCCTAATCAAATTAATCCATAACAATTCAAAAACTTGTTGACAATATTTATTGTCATGTTACATAGAACTGAACATATATGTAGATATGTAGATATGTATGTTTTTTTCATTAACAAAATAAAAGTAGGGCTGTATTTCAAAATAAGAGAAAATAAATAAAATGTGAAAATTGTGTATGTTCAAATAAAGTGCTTAACTTCAGACAAATAAAATAAAGGGAGGAAAAGCTTGAATTTCTCATTTTCTGTTTTATATCTTGACTCAACAATCGCAACCAATTTACAAATAATTAATCTCAACACATCTTAACAATTGAACAGTTTTAGAATATCACCAGTTTCTACCGCTCTTATATCCCACTCCTCTACTTTTGGAGAACGCATTTGTACCTTATTTTTATCTCCCTTTCTCCATCTCACTCGCCTGTTTCTCAACTTTGTCCGGCGCAGTCGTCTGTATCTCTCCTTTTGTTTTCTACATGTATCGCTATCTTTCTTTTTCTTTCTATCGTCTTTTCATGTGTTACTAGTCGCGAACTCTCTCATCTGTCTGCACTCTGTCGAGTCGCAATATTTACCAGACTTGATTGGCTGAGTGGTATCACGTGATGGCTTAACTCGCATGCAATTGGTCTGTGCGTTTCCGCTACCACTACAGTAAAGACAAAAGCTGCGCCGGCTGAAATAGAAGCGCCCCGCCAGGTTTTAGATCATAACCTTATATTTTGGCTGTAGGTCCGGGTCCGTGTGGGACGGCTTTTGGGTCCGGACCCGGACCGCGGTCCGCCTGTTAGTGACCTATGCTCTATAGGATCAGCGACTAGTCGACATCATGTTTAAAGCATCACGGCAGAGCACTGAAGTCCACTCGTCTGTGCAACCCCTAGTCCGAAATCACTCACTCGCTCACTAATCCCTATATAGTGTATGGCGGTCGAGTGAGGAGTGAATGGATTCGGACGGTGACGTATACACTGCTGTGTCCGAAATCACTCACTCGTTCACTAATCCCTATATAGTGTATGGCGGTCGAGTGAGGAGTGAACGGATTCGGACGGTGACGTATACACTGCTGTGTCCGAAATCACTCACTCGCTCACTAATCCCTATATAGTGTATGGCGGTCGAGTGAGGAGTGAACGGATTCGGACGGTGACGTATACACTGCTGTGTCCGTAATCACTCACTCGTTCACTAATCCCTATATAGTGTATGGCGGTCGAGTGAGGAGTGAACGGATTCGGACGGTGACGTATACACTGCTGTGTCCGTAATCACTCACTCGTTCACTAATCCCTATATAGTGTATGGCGGTCGAGTGAGGAGTGAACGGATTCGGACGGTGACGTATACACTGCTGTGTCCGAAATCACTCACTCGTTCACTAATCCCTATATAGTGTATGGCGGTCGAGTGAGGAGTGAATGGATTCGGACGGTGACGTATACACTGCTGTGTCCGTAATCACTCACTCGTTCACTAATCCCTATATAGTGTATGGCGGTCGAGTGAGGAGTGAATGGATTCGGACGGTGACGTATACACTGCTGTGTCCGTAATCACTCACTCGTTCACTAATCCCTATATAGTGTATGGCGGTCGAGTGAGGAGTGAATGGATTCGGACGGTGACGTATACACTGCTGTGTCCGAAATCACTCACTCGTTCACTAATCCCTATATAGTGTATGGCGGTCGAGTGAGGAGTGAACGGATTCGGACGGTGACGTATACACTGCTGTGTCCGTAATCACTCACTCGTTCACTAATCCCTATATAGTGTATGGCGGTCGAGTGAGGAGTGAACGGATTCGGACGGTGACGTATACACTGCTGTGTCCGTAATCACTCACTCGTTCACTAATCCCTATATAGTGTATGGCGGTCGAGTGAGGAGTGAACGGATTCGGACGGTGACGTATACACTGCTGTGTCCGAAATCACTCACTCGTTCACTAATCCCTATATAGTGTATGGCGGTCGAGTGAGGAGTGAACGGATTCGGACGGTGACGTATACACTGCTGTGTCCGTAATCACTCACTCGTTCACTAATCCCTATATAGTGTATGGCGGTCGAGTGAGGAGTGAACGGATTCGGACGGTGACGTATACACTGTGCGTGAGACTTGAAACATCTTCATCACATATGTACTTGTATATTACATGTACCTTATTTTAGAAAATAATATTTAAAGCAATACCACTCAAAATGACTTTATATTGTAATTATACATACCTCCGCGTCAGCTTTGTGGTTTCGTCGATGGTATATTATTAATTTGTTTTGTATTGATTTTTTGTTTATAATAAATAAATACTGAGAACAAATTAAATACACATTAACACGTTCATAATTGTATTTATTTATTATTTTTAGTATCTTGAAACTCTCTCGAGCAGCGTTTTGAGCTCAGGTAAGATAAAGGTCA
>QVTF01022645.1:435000-543841 GCA_003573665.1 Oxygymnocypris stewartii
GATGTTATAACAGTTATTAAGTTATTGACAGTTATTAAGAGTTAAAGTTACGCATTGACGGAAGTACGCACACTGACGTCTTTTTGGCGGGAGCTGTTGCCATGGTGAATCGTATTTTCGGTGCTCCGCTGATCATGACTTTTCATAGTCATGGTGCACGCGCTTAACTCAGAGTCAACCTACTTAGAGTTGAGTAAACTAACACAATTCAACACAATGTTCTGTAACCGAAAACTCAGAGTATCCCATCTCAGAGTAACTCAACTCTGAGTTCAAGTTTAAACTCAGAGTTGGTTGAACCTCCTTATTGAAACGGGCCCCAGGTGTCAGTACAGGTTGTTGTTTGTTGCAGCGGCTCTGCAGAGCGTCTTTCCTCAGGCTCAGCTGGCGACCTTCATGTCGCTGCTGAAACAAGACAAAGAGCGGCAGCTGAGCGAGCTGGCTCTGATGGTCAGCGGCATACGCCTCTTCAACAAGGACAGCAGGAAAGGAGGAGAGGGCATCCAGAACTGTACGTGAGTTTCCCTGAGTTCACTCGTCCTGACCTCCTCATAATATCAGTGCTCACTTCTCCATGCGTCTCTTGCAGTGCCAGCCGCTCTGAACGAGACGCTGCCGGCCGCGGCCGCAGATATAGAGGGTGAACTGGCGGGATGTGAGCGCTTGGCCTGGCAGTACACGGCCCTGCTGGAGAAGATCTGTGAGTGCCCCGTCCATCCCGACCTGCTCAAACAGGCTCTGTACAACACACGGCAGCACGAGGCCTTCCTCAGACTCATACTGGTGGGTTTCACTGTTAGAGAGGGTCTCATTAAGTCTCTGCTGGCTGACAGACAGACAGGGCATTAGCTTTTAACCCCTGCCTCTGTGTTGTCTGTCTTAAAGAGGCCATATGATGCGATTTCAAGATATCCTTTGTCTTTGGAGTGCATATATGTGACCCTGGAGCACAAAAGCAGTCTTAAGTCGCTGGGGTATATTGGTAGCAATAGCCATTGTATGGGTCAAAATGTTAAATTTTTCCTTTATGCCAAAAATCAATATGATATTAAGTAAAGATCATGTTCCATGAAGATATTTTGTTAATTTCCTACCATAAATATATTAGAACTTAATGTATGATTAGTGATATGCATTGCTAAGAACTTCATTCGGACAACTTTAAAGGTGATTTTCTCAACATTTAGATTTTTTTGCACCCTCAGATTCCAGATTTACAAATAGTTGTATCTCAGCCAAATATTATCCTGATTTTTTTTGTTTTTTTTTTTACCCTTATGACTGGTTTTGAGGTCCATGGTCACATAAGATCCATAAAGTTGCCAAGACTAAAGTCTCAAACTAGGAATGTTGCGGTTTAGGAGTTTTCCTTGCGGTCATTTTGAGTGGCTCAAAAGCGTGATATGCTGTATTATCGCCATGTGTGTATATATATATATATATATATATATGTTACCATGTAAGTAATTCAGAAACCGAAATTAAATCACATTGAAACAGAAAGTGAAGTAAACAGAAAAGAATGACAAAATAACGGTCCACTTAACAAAACACAAACCTGACCTATAAAATCGTTAGGCTATTGTATATAACGTTTAGTGCTGATCCTCGAATCTGACTGGACAAGAGACCTTTTCTGTTGATACTTCACCTGCGTGTTATAGACGGCCGGTCAGTCAGTGCAGTTTCATTGTTTCGCCACAAGGTGGCGGTAAGAGACGGTCTTTGAGTGAGTCTTTAAACCGTTCATTCAACTACACGTTCAAAAGCGCTGATTCATTCAAAGAGAGATGTAATGAAACACTGTTGAAATCATTTTAACTTTGAGCACCACTTTTAAAGCTTCAGCTGACCAGCAGAGCGTCGATGCTAAGAGAGATTACTTTCCTTGGACATGGCAACCTATTTTCACAAATATACATGACTCGGCCTGAAGGACAGACAGTCCATCTCTCTCTCATGCATGAAGTGTAAAACGAGAAGGGCATAAACTTACGAAAATAGAAAACACGCAAATATCGCAGTTGCTGCATTCCTCTGTTGCGGTTAATAGTATTGTGGTTATCGCGACAGCCCTATCTCGAACCCAAAGAGAGGCTCTCTATGAAAGTTAAGACTCATCTATGTCTTCCTAAACGCCTCATTCAAACACACCCCCACATATCTATGTCACTGTGTGAGGAGATTTGCATAACACCGCCCAAATGTTTACGCAAAGAAAGAAGGTATAACTTTCGTGTTTCCAAATATGGTAAGGGTGTGTAACATTTCCGTCTCTCGCTGAAGGCATTCGGCCAATCACAACGCACTGGATAGCTGGCCAATCAGAGCACACACTTTGTAAAAATTTCAGAAAGGCGGTGCAGAGGATTAACAATAATGAAGCCACTGGAAAGCAAACCTGTCAAACCATTAGCCAAAAAAGCGTAACGGCTAATGCTAACGGAAAGGAGACCAGAGGCCGTTTTATTTGAATGGATGTCAATGGAGGAGAGGCTACGCTGAATAAACTTTTTTTTAGAGGAAACCGCTCATTTAATGAAGTCTATCGGCTTATCTTCAACATGTTTTACACTAAATAATACTTTTAGATTTAACTGTTTTTAGAGTCAACACTAGTCAACAATTGAAGTGGATCAAAACCTTTCATCGAAGTTGTCCTAAAACCAAAATGCCTTGTCTTAGGACAACTTTGATTCACTTCAAATGTTGACCACTATATACACCGAAACAATTGCATTTTATAAGAGAAGTCACTGACTTTTTTGCGACAGGTGAGATTCAGATTACGGCACTTCTCATTCATTCCTATGAGACCCGTAAACAGCGATTGAGTGTCGCACAACTCTGACTGAAATCAAATGACGTCGAGGCTGTAATGTGATTGGTTGTTCAGGGTAGGGGTGTGCGATATTGGAAAGAAATAACAATTTCAATAACGATAATTAGACGATATTTTGCCGAGTGTGTTATTGTGCTGATATATGACTACCGTGCACAGCTGCAGTTTATGATATTCTTCGTTTTCTGTGTGGTCAGTTCACATCAGTGATTAATTAATCTTTTCATACAAGTTTAAATAGATTTTTACCTTTTATGGGCAATTTTTTTCTAAAAGTGTGCATCTTTTGAGTCAAAGTTTTGTCATTGTTACATTTAATCAGTCGATTAGAATAATACGACATTCAAACAAATGAAACCAGTATCAACAAAATTAATCTTTGCACAAATTGCATCTGAAGTGGCATTTAGATGTATTTACACACCGTTTAATGCCGCTTAGACTAGGACATGGTGTGCTTTAACCTGCAGTTAACAATTTTCATTTCATTTCACTTTATTTATAGAGTACTTTACAACTGCACCTGCAGACCAAAGTGCTGTACAATCAAGAAACACTCATTAAAACCCAAAATTTAAACAACACACATTCAGCTAAAACAGCAAAACTAGCCCACACTCTCAAAGGCTAAAGACAAGAGGTAGTTTTTGACTTCAACTTTAAAAACATTCAAAGTTGAAACCTCTCTGAATACCTGAGGAAGACTATTCCAGAGCTTCGGCCCTGCAACAGCAAAGGCCCGATCCCCTTTTAACTTTAAATGAGTACGAGGGACAGTAAGCAATAACTATTATTGGATCTTAGAGACCTAGGTGCAAAATGCATAAAGTTCTGATATTTTAAACAAAACATTGAATATTGATATTTGAAATTATTCAAAAATGATAAGACATTTTGAATGCGAAATTAAAACCGCCTGTAGGTGGCAGCAAGCCACAGTTAACAAGCGAGTTATCATTGCGACTGAACCGAATCATTTTAAACAGTTGATTCATTCGGGAACGAAACACCGTCAGAGATGCACAAAACAGTGCTTTAGCTGTTTGGAACGATATTTTTGTTGGCGAAATGGAGCAAAAACAGGCAATATGGTCTTCTTATCTTCTGCCCCCATATCTTGAATTTGATTATTCTTAATGCATTTTATTAGATTGATATAATGCAGTGAAAGACTTCATCACGTCATGTATGCGTGCACTCCGCAGGTGTTTTGTTTGGTTTTTGCAAAATACTCAATAATGTCAAATTGCACATCGTTAAAACAACACTTACGATATTAAATCGCAGACCCTCTCTGTGAAATGTCTCAAAATCTAATTCTGAGATACAAGCATCAAAATTTGATTTCTACCATTCATTACACTATAATTAAAATCTTTGGCGTGACCCTACTCAGTCAATATTAAAGATATAAAGGTCAAATTTTCTTTACCATATGACGGATGAATTTTTTGTGGAAAACAGCAAATCACAAAGAGGGTTTTCACAGAGAGGGTCACAAATATTGCACACCCCTAATTAAGGGACACGTGACCCAAGTTAGCCGTTACGCTTTCTCCAATAGTAAGTAATACAGACCCTCTCATCTCCTTATATTAACACAATCTCTGAAAATATTTATACGGTGTGTGGAAAATAAAGTTTTTTAACCTTAAACCGTGTAAACGCATTGCATTACACCAAATTCACAATTTGACTTTTAGCATCATCATATGGCCCCTTTAAGAACATAAGTCACGTGACTGATTTGAAACACTCTCCATGAGCCACGACTCTTTATAACACACAAATAGTGCTCAAGAGACTCGACTCGCAGTTGTTCTCCATCCACCTTTTTGTACGTTTTGCACAAATTACAGGAGTATCTTCCATTTACACTGTAAACAATCAGCAAAACGTAAACGCTCTATGAACGTAATAAGCATTTTCACAAACTGTGTACAATGACATGACATTATTTTACTCACCCTTCAACCATCAAACATAAAGAGGAGCATTTAAGTGTAAAAGCATTAACAAATCACTTTCAACATACCACAGCAATATTACTAATGTGATAAATATCATTATGGTAATAATATGTAACAATTACATTTAACCCGTGAAAACAGACGAGAGAAAAACAAAAGATTCTTAATGAGTTTTGCAAATTAAATCAGGACAGCAGACCGCAAATGCATATGTTGTCTTTTTTTCATAAAGTTACAGTTTTCATAAAGTTACAGCGCAGTAGGCTTGTTAGGAAAAATGTGGATAGTTTGGTGTGTTAACATGTTGCTGAGCTAATACTGTAGGATGTAATGCTCAAAAAATAATCAAATTGTGCGCAAATATTGTGCAAAATTAAAACATAAGTATATTCAAATTCAATATTTCTCTCAACTTGGCTGATTTTTACAGAAATATTTTGGTTGCACTTTATTTTAAAGTTCGTGTACTTACCTGTACTAACAATATACTTACCTGTGGAAGCACTGCATGGTATGAGGTAACTGATATGGGGTTAGTGTCCAGTTATTACCTTATTATATTAAGTACACTAAGTTTTTTATTAGAATCAGAAAGTACAGCCTTTGCTTCAGAACTGCGATGCCTTAGAATGCCACTGGAACAGCTGTAATATCTGTATTTACATGTTTATAGCTGGTGGAAACTTGTTTAAATGCTTAATCGTGTTGGTTAGGTTTCATAAATGTGATTGTGTCATGCTCTAACCTGCGTTTCTCCAGTGTTTCCAGCACTTTGTCATGTGGGAGATGGTACAATGATGGGAATATGACATGTATGATGAATATATGACCGTGTAATGATGTGATTTGGTGTTCATGTTTCATCAGGCGGACATCATCCAGTGTGCAAAGGAAGTGACACGGTTACAGTCTGATCTAAAGACTCGAACGACGCTCCTGAAGGACACCGTGCACACAAAGACCACAGTGCCGACATCACATGTGTTTGTGAGTGATTTCTGTAATGCTGTTGTCCATCCGTTTGTGCTTAATGTTTATTGATAGTTCACAATTTATATTGTGAATTGTACAATATTATAAAGAACGAGATAAAGATGTTAAATTCAAAGAGAAGACTCATTCATATGAGGGAGGAATACTGTAGCAATGGGTTTAAATGTTCTTTATATGATCGATCTGTAAACTATGCAAACCTGTTTCCGACACGGAATACAAAATTAAGTTAGATTGTTACTTTTATCTCACAATTAATTTCTAATCTATTCTGAATTCACAGAATTCTGACTCTTTTTGTAGAATTGTGAGATTCTCTCTCGCAATTCTTTTTTTTTTTTATCAGAATAGCAAGATATAAACTCAGACTCGGAGCGATATACTTCAAATAAAGTCTGAATGTATTTCTATAGCACATTTAAAAGCAACAGAGTTGCACCAAAGTGCTGTACAACAAAATACAGTATATAAAAAGCATGAAAGAAAACATGCATCATATGAAAATTAAACACATAAAATAGAATCAGAGCAAATTGTCATCAGAGCCTTAACTAACATTAATCGAAAGCTCGAGAAAACAAATAAGATTTGAGGACAGACTTAAAACTAGCTAGTGAAGGAGCAAGTCCCACATTTACAGGCAAACTATTCCAAAGTATAGGGCTGCAGCTGAAAAAGCCCGGCCACCCTTGGACCCCGTTATTTTAACGTGGGACAGTTAAGAGAAGCTGATTAAGTATCAAAGCTCATTTTCGTTCTTCGTTCTTTCTTTTCAGCCTCATTTCACAGCATTGGCTTCGCTCTGGGCGGGACTGGAAGGTGAGATGCTGCTTCTGAGCATGCTCACTAATGTGGCGTCCGGTCTGAGAGCGTTCCTATCAGCAGAGTCTCTGCTGAGCCGAGATCAGCTGGAGCTGCTGCTGCACGGACTGCAGGTGCGAACGGACGCGGACAGATGCTCTGTGACGGCAGGTGCGACATGCAACCGGACGGAAACACCTGTTGAACTTTACAGATTCACTAACAACTCACACTAGTGCAAACAGCCTACTGGTATTAAAGGGGTCATCACCGGATGCTAAATTCACTTTTACTTGTTTGAACATAAATGTGTGTTGCAGTGTGTGTACACATCTACCAGATAAAAATACACCCAGTGGTTTTAATTGAATCCCTAAGAATAATATCCCCTTTTTCAAATCAAGCCATTCTCAGCGTCTTATCTGTGTGACGTCACATGGACCAACAATTGTTGACTGACACTAGCGTTTTACCTTAGACCCGTCCTGAGTGAGCTGTGAACAGTCCAACGCCGGAGCAGGTGTAGACCAGAATGACTTCTAAGCGATTGAGGTGTTTAGTTGTTGGATGTAATAATGAACATAGCAGTCGTCATTCACTCCCAACATCTGAAATGCAGAGGATTACGTTTGTTTTGAAGGAAATGCGCCTCTAATCTACATAAATGCGTCTATGTTCGCGTGAATGATTCGTGATCAGCTTCACCTACAGTGAAGTGTAAGGGTTTATTTTATTGCCTTTTTTATTGCTAGTTAGCAAGTTTAGCGGCTTAAGTAAATAGTCTCTCAGAGGACGGCGCGTCACCCCACGGAAGAGAAGGGCGGGGATAGCAGAGCTAATTTGCATTTAAAGGAACATGCAATAAAACGGCTTGCTCCGAAAATAGCTTTTTTTGTGCTTTTCCGCCACATGGCACGGCTCCCTTCTGGGGGGTTTTCCACTGGGCACAGTATCTGGTACTTTTTTCAGTACCACCTCGGTCGAGGCTCCAAGCGAACCGTATCATTACCAAAACGTGACCGGAGAGCATCGTCTTTACCTGAACTTGTGACACGAGACCCGCTAGATTTAAATCATCACAGCCAGCGAAGGATCGAACACAACTGTTTTGAATGAGCGCACCTTTTTTTAAACAACCAAATGGCTGTTTCGTTGTCAGGAAGTACAGACGTTCCTCTCGTTGATAGCCGAGGAGCGGATCCAGCGAGCGCTTGATGGAGAGACCTGGAATGATAAAGTGAATAATGCCGCCCACTCTAAAGCGGTACTAAACCGTACCGAGCCGAGTCGTACCACGCAGTGGAAAAACACCAATACAGGGTAAAAGAGGTGTTGTTTTACACTACTATTGCCAAATTTTAACTAAAGCATGTTATAGACTTTTCATTACGATCCTAAAGAATCATATCAACTTGGCATCTGATGACCTCTTTAAAAAACTATTAAAAAAGATATGTAAAACATTAGTGATGAAAAGGCATGGACTAAAATATGTTCTTATTACATATGCATTTGTATTTAAATTAAACTATTTACTAAGGTTTGGTGGTCACTTTACTGTTAATTGCTCTATTATTTAACACCCAAAAAAGCAGGTCCTAACCTATGTAATGCGTTACATGCCTGCGATAGTTGCTCATTTGTGCTGCTTTGGGTAACTGCTTTAGTTATTATGCAAATGAGTTGCATCTGTGTTCTTTGATTTGCTCGTTGCCTGATCATCTGCTGAAGTTTCCACTCCCATCAGCACTTTTATGGGATTGCAGTCCCACGTTAATTTGTCCCGTTTAGTCAATCAGGCCCCCGGTGTGCTGAGCATCAGTGTTTACAACTGAAGACTTGATTAGTGTCACATGAAACGAGTCTAATATCTGATTGTCGCAGCATTCGCAGGCAGCCGTTTCTGAATAATGTCCACTGAAATTGTGTTTAACAGTCACTGCTCATTTCTCAGTGTTTGGAGAATATGACGTGGACTTGGCAGTCTGCATGAGATTCGCCTGTCGTTATATCCCACACACACGTGTGTCTGTCTGTTTCAGAAGAGCGTGTTGTTGAGTCGGAGATGAACTCGTGTGAATGGTGCTTTCCTGAGAGCACAGCTCACTTTGAGGACGTGCCGCTGCAGTATAAGGGCTTCTGTGGCGTCACCCTCGTGAAGAACAATGGTCTTTTACTGCCAGGTACAAATAGTGAAACCATGTGCACTGCATTTGAGATTTGTTTTCTTTGATAAGACATATTAGTGTCTCGTCTCAGGCAATCCAAAGGTTGGCGTCCTAAAGTACAAGGAGAAATACTACGCTTTCAGCTCCAGGAGCGCCGCATACGAGTTCGTCTCTAAAGCGGATGAGTTTATATCTGCTGCGGTGGAGACGGCGAAGAGACAGCCGGAGCTCATCCAGCTGCTGCAGCTGCATCAGGAGTTCGCCAGCGTCACGCCCTACTCTGAGGTAACATCGGCTGTATGGCATGCTCTCTGCTCACCAACAATGAAACGCAGTCAGGACAGAAACTACTTCCCATGTAGACGTAGAGAAAACGCTTCCCATGTTTAGTTGTAGATGTCAGATGAATGTGTGCTCAATCAAATGTACAGTAAGCCTTATTCGGATAGGACTAGTTTTCTAAACTACATGTCTGTTATGGGTTTTCTCTAGCCGATGCCGATATATAGAAATCAGGGCAGCCGATGGCCGATATGTGATGCCGATTATGCAACTGGTTAATTAAAAAAATGCCAAAAATAGGCCCGATCAATCGGTCGACCTCTAGTTATGACAACTCTCGGAGGGATTTGCATGGTAACGTACACGACTTGGTCTTGGCAGAATAGATCTGCTACACCGCTGCTGCAGAAAATACAGTACAGAGAC
This sequence comes from Oxygymnocypris stewartii, assembly GCA_003573665.1. NCBI lineage: Eukaryota > Metazoa > Chordata > Actinopteri > Cypriniformes > Cyprinidae > Oxygymnocypris > Oxygymnocypris stewartii. The sequence goes on from QVTF01022645.1 coordinate 444,483, forward strand.
TTGCTACTGCCAATACATCCACAACATGCTGCTGTGAGCATGTAAGAAATACTGCTGCTGCACATATAACACATGAATAATCCCCATATAGCATACAGATCTATACAGGTGGAGCTGGGGAAGGTGGAGGCTTTCTGGAGTGCACTGCTACAGCAAGCATTAGCCAAGCATTTGAATGTTGAGCAGCGAGCTCATTGGCTACCGATACAGGAAATAACCAATCAGCTGTGACGTGATGATGATGTCATACCGAGTTAGATCTATCGAACTAACCATCTAGATTTAATTTCAGCTAAATCGTTCAAAAACTGTGACTCATCCAGTAATGAAACAAGTCAAGTATTTATGAGTCACTGAATCATTCATTCAAACCACTTTTTCATAATTTGTTTATATTACAAATTGGAGTATTAAATATATATTAAACTGTTTAATCATATTGATAATTAATTAAAAACTTTGAAATAGACTGCAGCAATTAATATATTGTCACATAATTTTGTTTAGATTAGAATCGTGATGATCTCTATTTGAGGCTGAAAAATCGTGATTTGCAATGCAAGCAGAATCGTGCTGCTCTACTACGTACTTATACATCAAGGTCATTGATTGGATGAATGCAGCATGTGACCCGTTTACATAACGGCTTTACCTGGAGTAAAAACAGGGATTAGAATGAGAAATAAGCACGGTGTGAAAAGCCTGTATGTGTTATTCTTCTACAGACATATATAATAGTCAAAGAAATGCATCTCAGTGTTTGATTTTACGGTGCACTCTAGAAGCACAAGCAGCTGATGTAGAAACTCATGTCTCAGATGCAGTCAGGAGAGAAGCTGCTGGTGAAAACCATCTCTAAAAGTGACGCCAGCATGCAGACAGAGACACACCCTCTGGAGACCAACATTGTGAAGTCCTATGAGTGGAACGAGTGGGAGCTCCGAAGAAAAGCCATTAAACTGGTGAGAAGCGTTCACTCACACACACACATGCACACACACATGCACACACACACGCACATACTCACGCACACACACATGCGCACACACGCACATACACATGCACACTCGCACGCACACATGCACACTCGCACACACACTCACGCACACACACACACACACACACACACGCACGCACGCATGCATACACACACGCACACTCGCACACACACACACACACACACACACACGCACGCATACACACACGCACACACACGCACACACACACACACGCACGCACACTCACACACACGCACGCACACACACACACACACACGCACACACACACACACACACGCACGCACGCATGCATACACACACGCACACTCGCACACACACACACACACACACACACGCACGCATACACACACGCACATACACACACACACACACGCACGCACACTCACACACACGCACGCACGCACATACACACACACACACGCACACGCACGAGAATTTAACCCTGTAAGAAACTCTCTGTCTCAGGCCAATCTGCAGAATAAAGTCACACGCTCAGTGCAGACGCAATCGAGTCACATGAGACGACACAACAGCACACAGACGTTCCTCCCTAAAGACGCCACCAGCCAGACGAAGCGGGACGGAGAGAGTAACGTACCCAGACCACAAGTGTACCTGTCAGGACTGAGAGGAGGAACGAACATGATGAAGCTGGATCTGACCAGAGCTGTTGATGAGTAACCTGCACACTCAGTAAACTCTGAAACAAACTGTGTGAATGTGTTCAGGACACGCCTCTCGATTCAGCCCCTGCACCCACACACCTCGTGTCTGTTCAGATGGATGCACTTCATTCATAGAAATAGTGTGTTATGAAATATTGTGACTTCTTCCAATCACACAGTAAAGAGAGAAAGTGAGTGTAAAGCAATGAGAGACTCGTTCATCACTTGCACTGGCAACGATCACTGGTTTGATGAAAATATTTTTAATACATTTATCAATTACTATATTAATAGTTATTAGCAATGTTCAGAAATATACAAAAATATAAATAAATAAAAATTTCTTACATTAATGTAAGCCACCAATTAGTAACTACTGACTACATTTGCGTTCTGAAATTTTATTAAATATAGCATTTACTTTCTGAAATATAAAAAAAGTATTTTTTTACAATACTTACATTAATGTCAATAATACATTTACCTTCTGAAATATACAAAAATAGCATTTAATTTCTGAAACATTTAAAAAAAAGCTTTTTTTACATTTATTATGTTAGTGTCACTAATAAAGCACCAATTAGTGACTACATTTACTTTCTGAAATATTATATTAAAGTATTTTTTACATTCTTACATTAATCATTTGTGAAGCACTAATTAGTGACGGACTACATTAACTTTCTGAAATATTATTTACATTTCTTACATTAATGTCAATACATTTACCTTCTGAAATATAAAAAATAGCATTTACTTTATGAAATATACAAACATTTATTTTTTTCCTCATGTAACTAATTTGTGAAGCACTAATTAAGTGTTTAAATGCACTTCTGAATGTCTAATTACTACAGACAGCAGCGTCTTCTTGATTCTTTGTGTTTCGAGCAGTCGATCAGTGACGGAGCTGCAGGACACAGAAGACCTGATATACTGATCTTTAGGAAGTAACACCAGTGTTTTTAATCAGCATAGAGTCACCGTGAGTTATTCTGTGGGGAGGTGAAAGAGCCTGCCTTACTCCACATATATATATATATAAATCATCACAATTAAAAGAACCAAAGACTTAAACTACTTCAGTCTGTGTGCACTGAATTGATTTAATACACGAGTTTCACAATTCGAGTGGAATTACTGAAATAAATGAACTTTTCCACGACATTCTAATTTATTGAGATGCACCTGTATATGTATGATTATATATATATATATGTGTGATACAAGATATTTCCTGGGAAACAAGTGGATTCAAGTGCATTTTACGTGAAACATGTAAAATTGTCCACCGAGTAAGAAAAATAATCAATATAGATAGTAAAAATCAACAGAATGCCATTAAAGACTACCTGGGGTCGAATCGGATGAAGCAAGAGATGTGTTTTTATTCATCTCTCAGGATCTGAAGTGGGACATACATTGTTAAAAAGGCCCAACAGAGGTTGTACGTCCTTCGCTAGCTGAGGAAGTTCAACCTGCCACAGGATCTGCTGAAACAGTTCTACTCCGCCATCATTGAATCAGTCCTCTGCATGTCAATAACTGTCTGGTTCAGCTCAGCTACTAAATCTGACCTCAGAAGACTACGGAGGGTAGTCCAGACTGCTGAGCGAATCATTGGTACAGCCCTCCCACTCTCCAAGAACTGTACTCATCCAGAGTGAGCAAAAGAGCTGGTAAAATCCCTCACATCCAGCACACTCATCTTTGAACTGTTACCGTCTGATCGACGCTACAGAGCTCTGAGCACCAGAACGACCAGACACAGAAACAGTTTCTTCCCTCAGGCAATCATCTCATGAACACTTAAATGTTCTCCCCACTGTGCGATACACAACTATCCATACTTGTATTATTATACATACGGTTTTGATTTAATATATCCTACATCTATCCACATTCCCTTACATAATTTGCATATAGCACATCTGTACAATACAATATTCTGATGCTTTGAGTATCTGGAGCTGGACACATATCAAATAGTCTTGCTGAACAGGGCTTGAAAGCCCATGCCATGTTTCTGTGAATAATCTAACAAGGCAAGGGATCTCTCGATGTAGCTTATGTACAGTGGGGCAAATAATTATTTGATACACTGACGATATTTCAAGGTTTCCTCACTTACAAAGAATGGAGAGATCTGTAATTTTCATCGTAGGTACAACTCAACTGTGAAAAAATAAAATCCAGAAAATCACATTGTATGATTTTGTAAATAATTTCCATTTTATTGCATAATAAAGCACTTATTTAAAGATAAAAACAACATTAAATTACCACTATATGGCTGCAGAGACCATTTCCACTCCATATATATATTTTTAATTCAAATTATATTTAGACATTGTGACAGTAAGAAAAGTTAATTATATCTGCATCTCAACTACCCAAGTAAATCTGCAAGACGTCTGCTAAAGATCTGGGAAACATCGGTCTTGTATTCTCTAAACGTTTTACATGCATTCCCGGCAGGACTCGAGGAGCAGGGCTGGACACCCGTTCTACCATAAAATGAGCCGTGTGAAACCCTGCAAGAGAACTATCTAGTTAAAAATGCAAAGATGTAGTCAACTAAATGCGATATTATCCATTTTAAGGGGCTTCCCCTTGTATTTTATGGGATTTCTGTTCATTTCTACACCCCCTCAAAACACCCCACCCCACCCCAGAATTCACAATAATGTAATTAACACTTTACCTTGTGACAAATTCATTCTCAATACCGAGGATGATCCTATTTTTATACCCTAAACAGGCAACGTGTCTCGGGAGATACGCATATTCCAAAATGTGATAAAAACAACACGAACAGCATATGACTTAATTTTTCAAGACGATTTTCACAATTAATACCAAGTTGGACTGCATTTTGTTGTTGAAAAAGGTAAGTTTAATATACACCTACCCAGCCCCATGGGCGGACAAAACAAGCACAGAACATTAGAACCAAGTCATGTGTTTATAGTCAACTGTCACCTGTGTAATGAATAATTAAACTGTGGTTGAATTCTTGTTAAATTAGACATTTGTAGTCTAAAATTTAGCTTTGCTCCAGAGACTTTCAGTGGGGTGTACTCATTTTTGCATCACCCTAATTTGAGTAAAACTGACAATTTTGTTCTCCAAGTTATATTATTAACCTTACTTTCATGTTATAAGTTAAACAGATGTTATATAAAACTTAGTCTTGTCAACATTTTGGAAAATATTTTTGTGTTCATTGAGATATTGTTTAAAATGTTACTTTTCAAAGGGGGTGTACTCATTTACGCTGAGCACTGTAACTGCTAAACAGCCAATTTTTTTTAAAGTTTAATTTATTTCCCCACCAGTTTAACCGGCCAGCCTAGAAGGGAGTGTGCTTTTAGATAATTATCTTGTGTAACTAATTATAAAGTGATCTACACTTCATATGCCTTGATTCTTTGAACAAACAAGGCTGTCCAACAGTGACACAGAAGAACTGCAAAAACACAAAAGGGGGGTTGTAAACCAATATTTATTGAAATATACAAAAGGCTTAATTTCTTTTTTACAATCTAGTAAAATGAAATTAGCATTGAAAAACAAAGCAGTCTGTGTTATTCTACACAGACAGCGGCTGACCTACAGAAAGTGACATGTTCGAATGCGTCTGAATGAATCATCTGCGCGAGGAGCGAGCCTCCAGGATCTGCACCACCAGCCTGTTTTTCAGACTGCGCAGCTTGCTGCCGTAACTCTGCTGCAGGACGGCGTCGAGACGCAGACGGAGGCTGCGCAGACACGGCAGAGAGCCGCAGTCCGGCACGTTCAGCAGCGTGTGGAAGAAGTCCTGCCACAGATCAGCGTGAACGTTCCTGAGACACAGAGAGAGAACCAACATTACGCTCGCTTCATCACATGATCCAGCATGCGTCCGTCTTACCTTTTAAAAACTCCACTGGTTCTCCAAATGCCACCTTCCTTTTTAACTTTCATGTACGTCCCGAACATCATACAGTAGACCGTCCCCGCTATGCCGAAATAATCGGTCTGTTAGAAAAGCAGGATGAGAGGCGTGAGTCAAACAGAAACCAACTGCACAGAAATGCAGTGTGCAAATCACATTAAACCATGGTCTGTCTGAATACTCGACTCTGATTGGCTGGCAGGAGTGCATTAAAAGCACGTAATGCACAGGTAGGTCCAAGTACTGTACACACACGCACAGAAATGCGTCAACACTGCCACTTTAATGAATAGCTTTGATACTGAATACATTATATTTCTCAGCAACGAGAGGGTTCTTTGCCTCCATCTCATGCATTAAATGAGCAATATCTCGAGTAGACGTGAGACATGGCTGCAATCACAGTGTGCCGATATACAGCCATATCTCACGCCTACGAGTGTGATATTGTGTTTATACAACAGTTTAACGCCACGAGTGTGTAAATGCATAACAATAACAATGGAGTGTCTTTAAAAGCCCTACTTCTTACCGCCACGGATTCAACACTAAAGTTGACTCCATTACTTGAGTTGCTTCGTTAAACGCTTATTGTTTTACTGTAGTATACGCGGTGTATTATGTGGAGTAGAGTATTATGAGAGATCGTAATGACCTGCTTCGGATACAGCATTCATTCTTCAGATCAATCTCATATATTCACAATAAAGCATTCGTATGAATATACCTCTTAAAACTAGATTCTGCCAGCTAGCCATAATTTTACATTGTTTTATTTAATTAATCAATAGTGTTGCACCAACTCCCAAACCTCCAGCAGTTCTTTCATTAACCCCAGTCTGGCAAACCCTGACATAACGTAATGTTTAAATGCATTTCATGTTGTTGACAAAGAATGGAGTATTTTCAATATGGAGCAAAATAATCTGATTTAAATCTACGTGACTAACAAGTTAGGTCAAAAGTAGGGATGCACGATATAATCAGACCGATATCTGAATCGACTGATAATGGCTTTGAAGGTTCATATCGGCATCGGCCCGATATGAAAAATGTCGATATGTTTTGCCGATAAGAGGAATACGTAAACTCGCATGTGCTCAGGGTGTGCTAGCGATTATATCACGTCAGCTGCGTGACTCATTTTTGAAGCTTTTTGCCCGAATGATGATTCACATTCAGTGTATGATAGTGTTCCTGTGTGGCTCAGTGGTAGAGCATTGCATCAGCAGCGCAAAAGGTTGTGGGTTCGATTCCCAGGGAACACACATACTGATTAAAAATGTATAACCTGAATGCAATTGTAAGTCGCTTTGGATAAAAGCGTCTGCTAAATGCATAAATGTAAATGTATAGAGTACCGTGCAGTGGCACCCCCCCCCCCCGGGTCCTAATGCCCATTCGGTAAGGAGTTTTAATTCCGTAGGGGGCGCTGTTGGCCTACTTTTAATAGAACGAAAGTAAAATAACATAACATTTAGACTGTTTTTCTGATTAAATAAAGCAGTAATTGATGTCATAAATCATGAGTATGTGTTGATTTAAAGGTCAGAAGCTATAGCTTACATGAATAAAAAAAAAAACATGTACATGTAACTTGTAAATTAAATAATTTCATAATACACTGATTTATTCAATGTTGTATTTCATATTATATTAAGATTTACAGAATTTTTCCAACTCTTTTGCTTTAGACAAATCTACAAATGTTACTGCATTTTTCCGAGGGCAAAAAAGTGCAGCGATTAATCTATAGTCTATTTATAGTAATTTTCAAAGCTTCAGTGTACTGTTATTATAAAATAACTTCATTATTGTTAATTTAATTCTAACAAATAATTAAGTTAAAAACTAACCAAAATTAAAAATAACTTGCTTATCATTTCCACACAGGAGAGATTTGGTGTGGTTCCCAAACAAAAGGAAATATATCGGTATCAGCCAAAATGATTTGAAAAATATCGGCATATCGGGCAAAAATCCAATATCGTGCATCCTTTGCCAAAAGTACCCACACATTAGCTAGTCAGTATGCATTACCCAAAATTATCAATCTAATAGATTTCATGACTGATTACAAATTTCATGACTAAAAGTGTAATGGACTACCATTTGCAAATCTAGCCAGCACATAACAAGAGTGTGTCTACAGATGCACACGGAGAACATAAAGAGCTGATTTACACCAGCACAACACAATGTAAGGATGCTCACCTGATAGGTCCAGGGTTGGCCGCTCAGCATCTCCACACACTGGAAGCCTGAAGTCATGCACTTGGCAGTGAACGCAGTGCCTTCTGGGAAGAGCGTCATGTCGATACTCTGCCCCAGATCGATCAGAGCCAGGCCGTGCTCCAGGTGATCCTGCTGGAAGCAGTCGTTCTCCAGGAACCTGAGCGAAAGCACACGTCATTCAGCCTGACCGCCGGCCGCACTCCTGCAGTGCATGCTGGGAAAACACGTACCTCTCTCCCAATAGGAAGTTGTCGGGCTTGACGTCGGCGTGTATGATCCTGGCCTGATGCAGCTGCTCCACCATGTGCAGGATGCAGACGGTGAAGTAGAGCACCAGCGGCTGCGGCATCACCTTCTCGCTGCGGCTCTTGTACAGGTTTATAGCGTTCTGGAGGACGAGATAAGATCAGGTACATTCACTTCTGTTTTCCTTGTGTCGAGATGAGCAGCCCTGCATGCACGGATCTGCACACTTCAGACACGGGGCTGACTGACATCAAATCACACACTTAAAAACCTGGATCTGTGATTTTTAAGACTCAAGCCTCTTAAAGAAAAGCAGTTGTTTAGAGGATGAAATAAAATGAGAAATATCTAGATTTTTGGTTGTTTAGCTTATTTCAATGCTTGTTTTGTCATCTTGAAGCCCCCCTGGTGGAGAACCGTGGCTCTACAGTACTCACTGATTTTTTGGGGAACCATCCTATAATCAAGAGTACATACATTAATAATAAGCAGCCAAATATCAGAACACAACTTTTTGGGCTACATCAAAACATTACGTGAATACAGGGGTGGGCGCTATGACCAAAATCTTATATCACAAGATGAGTAATTGTATATCATGATAGTTATTTTTGCTTTTAATACGGTTTTTATGATATCAGTTTTTGATGTTCATAAATTTGCATATAGCACATCTGTACAATACAATATTCTGATGGTTTGAGTATCTGGACACATATCAAACAGTCTTGCTGAACAAGAAAATGAATAAGTAAATTTATCCTGAATCATGCAGCTTATTATTCTCGTAGCTTCATAACGTTACGATTGAACCACCGATGGCAGATGGAGTATTCTGACGATGTTTTTTAATACTTTTCTTGACCTTGACAGTGTTAATTACTTGGCAGTCAATGGGACAGTCACAAGCCTCCCGGTTTCTATCCAAAATATCTTACATTTGAGTTCAAAAGACGAACAAAGCTTTTATGGGTTTGTAACGACATGGGGGTGAGTGATTAATGACAAAAAAATTATTTTGGGGTGGAGTAACCCTTTAACTCATGGCGAGAGATTACGCAAACACTGGTCCTGTTAGGCCAGGAGAGGTATTGCAATTTGGCACAACCCCATGCGTCAAACGTCTGTGTATGCGAACGAGTCAAATTAAGTGTACTTTGCAAGGCTGTGCGTACGACTGTACTCGTAAAAAAAGTAGTGACTTGCAACACCGCGATAAAGACGATCTCTACCGGTTAACCGTATCCAGTATATCTCCCACCTCTACGTGAATATGCCATTTTATTTAAAAGCCTGTGTTGTTTACCGGCTAATCAAACTGGAGATTGATCTGAGGACAGTGAAAGCGTGCTGTGTTGTGTATGTCTCACCAGCAGCGTGCCACAGTTGTGCAGCTCTCCGATCAGCACGCTGCCGTTGGTGAAGAGGTGGCCGGAGTATATGGTGTTGAACAGGTGCCGCACACCGGGCTGCAGACGGGCGTTCAGCTGGCTGTCGATGTAAAACTCCCACGGGTTCGCTGGCTTCTGCACCTATCAGGAACAAACACAAGATAGCTGCTATCTGATCATAAGAAAAGATGCTATTGGCTTGATTTCTACCAATGTAGCACATTATGCTGCAACATGACTTTAGGGCTGCATTTACACGGCATGGTTCAAGTGACCCGATTCTGATTTTTCCTCGCATGTGGCACAGATGAGACACAGCCAACGACTGTGTAAACAAATGAAATCTCTCTAGTTGAGTAGCAGAGTATTAATTCTGTTTGCTTGTGTTAATTAAAAGGTGACGCTGAAATGCATTGCTTTTGAAATCACGCTGAACGACGGCTCGCGCACAGAAACACTTCAGTCCTGTTGTGGAGACTTTCTTCATTCATTCCATTGACACCACAAAATAAAATGCACACAAACATGTCCCAGCCTTTCATATACAATCACAGATGAATGCATTTGGTTTTAATGAAAAAAATAAAAAATGTAACATGCTTAACATTTCTACCACATGAGTATTATCCCACTCGCAAGCTTTCAGCGGAGCTGCGTACATAATCAATGTCCTGAAGAATCTGTACTAAACAATTAATTTGATGTGTAGATGCAACTATTCTGGGGTTAAAGCAACAACAAAACAATCCTGAGCCTGGACTTTTTTTTTTACGGGTGGGGCTTTGGTTGCAGGGTGGACACATACGAAGGGTAATTTGGCAAAAAAACTAAATTCCTCCTTTTTGATTTTTCTTGAAACTAACTAAGGCTCAGACTACTGACATTGTTTTGTTCTAAATAAATAATGGTAAATTAAATACTAGGACATTAATATAAAATAGGAAATATACAAAGACAATTACAGAAAACTCAGTTCAGTTCAATTAACAACAACAAAAACAATAAAATGCTATATGAAATGGAAAATTAAAAGGGTTCGTGCAGATACTTCAAAATTAAATTCTAGGACTTTGAGCACTACTTTTGGGTTTTCAAGGACTCGAATCAGAGAACTCACTCATCAAACAACATCATTATCTTTCAAATTCTAATTAATAAACAAAAACAACTAAATGGTACAACTAAAGTGCAGCACATCCAAAGAATGCAATGACCGTGACATCTTTAACATGTGAAAGGAATCTATGGCAAAGTTATCACTTTCCTTATGATTGACCTGAAGAAAGCTATATCATACACTTGGAAAATTATGAGCTATAATCACTGCTTATCGACACTAGGGGTGTGACAATGTACTTCGCTCACAAGATGAGACAAAATAAAGATACTTGGTTCACGGTATTTTAATACTATTTAAAATAAATCTTCAATGACAGAATTTCAACTAATTTAGGGCTGTAACTAACGATTACTTTGGTAATCAAGTAATCTACTGATTATTTTGACAATTGAGTAATCTGATATTTTTTTAACAGAAAAAGACCTAAGTGAAAACGAGGATTTAATATGACTATATTTACATATAAACTAACAAATAGGCAAAAATAATTGGCTTAAATAAACGATCAAAAACACGTAATTACAGGTACATCGCAAAAAATTTGAATATGGTGAATTTTTTTTCTTTTCTTGTAACTTGTTTCAAAAAGTGAAACTTTCATATATTTTAGATTAATTGCATGTAAAGTAAAACAATTCAAAAAAATGTTTTGTTTTAATTAAGCTGTAATGCGATTACAGCTCATGAAAGTCAAAAACCAGTATCTCCAAATATTAGAGGGTAAGTCACAGAGGGCCATTACTGAAAGGGGGGGCTGTTCAAGGAGTGCTGTATCAAAGCATATTAAATGCAAAGTTGACCGGAAGGAAGAAATTGGGTGGAAAATGTGCTCAAGCAACAGTGATGAATACCGCAAGCTTGAGAATATAGTGAAGCAAAGCTGATTCAAACACTTGGGAGAGCTTCACAAGGACTGAACTGAAGCTGGAGTCAGTGCATCACCATGCTCAGACATCTTCAGGAAAAGAGCTACCGAGCCACTTCTGAAGCAGAAACATCGTCAGAAGCATGTTAACTGGGCTAAAGAGAAGAAGAACTGGACTGTTGCTCAGTGGTCCAAAGTCCTCTTTTCAGATGAAAGTACATTTTGCATTTAATTTGTAAATCAGGGACCCAGAGTCTGGAGTAAGGGTGGAGAGACACAGAATCCATGTTGCTTGAAGTCCAGTGTGAAGTTTCCACAGTCAGAGATGGTTTGGGGTGCCATGTCATCTGCTGGTGTTGGTCCACTGTGTTTTCTGAAGTCAACACAGCCATCTACCAGGAAATGTTAGAGCACTTCATGCTTGCTTCTGCTGAAAAGTTTTATGGAGATGCAGATTTATTTTTCCAGCAGGACTTGGCACCTGCTCACACTGCCAAAGGTACCAAAAGCTGGTTTAATGATCATGATGTTACTGTGCTTGATTGGCCAGCAAACTCACCTGACCTGAACCCCAGAGAATCTAGATGAGAGACACCAGACCCAATGATGCAGATGACCTGAAGGCCGTTATCAAAGCAACCTGGGCTCTCATAACACCTGAGCAGTGCCACAGACTGATTGTCTCCATGCCGCGCCGCATTGATGCAGTAATTCATGCAAAAGGAGGCCTAACCAAGTATTGAGTGCTGTACATGCTCATACTTTTCAGAAGCCTGACATTTCTGTTTAAAATGTCCCTTTTTCATTGATCTTATGTAATATTCAAATTTTCTGAGACAATGAATTTGGAGTTTTCATTATCTGTAAGCCATAGTTTTTAAAATGTCAAGAAATAAAGGCTTGAAATATATTTCACTCTATGTGTAATGAATCTATATAATATGTGGGTTTCACTTTCTAAAATGAGTAACAAAATATATTGACCGTTTTCATGATATTCTAAAGTTTTGAGATGTTCCTGTACATGGTTTTATTAACACACACCAATATGCCTATAATATGAACATAACTTAAGTAGGCCTACATTATGTATAAGAACAAATAGCCTACCAGCAGAGGGCGCCAACGGCCTGGTGTGGTTTCATTTAACAGCATGATTAAACAACATTTCAATGCATTTCATTTCACATGCACAACTCAGAGCGAGGATTTTAACTTTTTTGAAATTGCGATGTGCAACAAATCGCATAGAAATATGTTGATATATTATCCTGTGTTGGCATAGGCTTATAAATGATTTACGTTACAAATCTAGTGAGATAATGCACACACTGTTTTCCGAGATGACCGTTAAGTAACCCAAACTCACAGCAGAGGAAGAGTTTAGCGCCTTTCACACATACAGTATTTATTGGAAAATGACCGGCAAGTTATCATTAAGAGAACATGTGTGACCAGGACCTTTTTAAAAGTCGTTCTGACAATCATATCATTTTTATTGATATGACGTGATTACTATGAGCCGTTTAGAAAGTATGAATATGAATTTCTATATGAATTCCATGTCAATAAATAAACTCAATGCACTATTGTGATGTCATGTTATTTTCGTTTTGTTTTAACCAAGTGCAGTGTAAAATGCTCACATCGGATATGGGTCACTTTTAAAAGAAATGTAAGCACGTCGTCCAAAAACAATCAGATATAGCCCCAAAATTTGAATTGGTCATCAGTGTAAATGTGATGTTTGTACTCTCTCATTATTACTAATCATTTACAGGTGTTTTCTGCTGAAATCACTTCTGGGGTCACTAATACCTGTGGATGAGATGTGTGCGCTCTCATTACCTTCAGGAAGAGTTTGTGTGCGGTCGTGAGGTTAGTGGCCTGGTACACCGTGGCAAACGCTCCCTGTCCAAGAACACAGTCCACTCGTAGAGACTCTCCGGCTGAGGGAGACACACAGGGACATTCAGTCAAGCATTATGTGAGGAGATCTGTGTAGCACTCAGATCTGACTGGACAGAGAATCAGGGGCCAGTTGTTCAAAAAGTGTAATCTGGAAATCATGTATTTTGCCATCCAGGATCGGAAAACCCATCTTACTTTCGTGCAGGTTTTTCAAAGCAAAATTGGATTGGGATCACCTTGATCCAGATACACACTTTTTCTGATTTCCAAATCTGGATTACTAGTGCTCTACGGAGCCCCTAAAGCATTGGTCTCAAACTCAATTCCTGGAGGGCCACAGCTCTGCACAGTTTAGCTCCAACCCTAATCAAACACACCTGATCCAGCTAGCTCTTCAGGATCACTAGAAACGTCCAAGCCGGTGTGATTTGGAGCCGCGGCCCTCCAGGAATTGAGTTTGAGACCAATGCCGATGGGGGAAGAAAATGCCAATGTTTTGCATTGCATTTACACAAATGTAGTTTACAATCAGTGATTTAAAAAAATATACATTTTGTTTGATATTGACAGCTGTTTGGGGATATATTACATTATAAAATGTTGTATTTTTTGGACAAGTTTTAAAGTTATTACATTTTTATTCCTGAAATTCACCCATCTGCTGGGATCAGAATAATCCCATTTTTAATTTTTTTAACAAAAGTATTTCAATCGTACTAAAACTTTTTGATCTGGATTAAACCCTCAGTTTGTGTTTCAAAACCAAGATAGGATTTTGTGATCGAATCCAAATTCAGAATCCTTTTTTTTCTTTTGAACAAACCATTTTTAAGATTTGATCCAATCAGATGGCCAGAATCCGATCAGATTACTTTTGAACTACTGGCTCCAGATCCAACGCAACACATTCAAATGCTAATGTTTGCTTTTAGTCATTGTAACGAAGTCAAACCAAACGACATACAATTGAACACACCATCACTGTAGGATTTAATAATTGATTTTGTGTTTCAGTATGAATTGCTCAAAAACATTAGATAACGATTGATAGAAAATGGTATTTAATTGAACTATATTTTATTATAATTATTAATTTCTGGCAAGAAGAGTTTTAATAAAACTAGCTGTCTGGTTCCACACGACTCGAAAACAAGAAAAGAGCTGTTGTGTTCACCAGCGGTTAAACGGATCACAAAACTCACGGTTTGGATTATATTGCGGTTTGTAAATCATGGATTGGGTCGTTTTTAGGATCAGCAAGAAAAACTCTGAACACCTTGATTAATTAGCTGGTTCAATTGTGATTGCTTTCCATTTATTACTTGAACACTTGAAGTACCACAATACCAACAAATTACAAGCATAGATAAATAACAGCATAAAGTTACAAATAAAATTTAGTTTTCAGGTACAGAAATAATTAAATCTGAAAATAAAACACTGCATAGTGTTCAGTGTGTAAATGGATTAATCTTCGTCAAAGCTGTAATTAGTTTTGTTTAACTGGCATTTAATGACAGACAGCAGCAGGTATTTAGAGGCTGCTGTCTGTTATTAAAGACCGAATGCAGAGTTGATTTCCTTCTCCACTGTTTTGATTCACTTATGACATAACTGTGTTTCTGAGAATGGCTGTCGAGACCGGTCTGTAGACTTAAGTGTATGTGTCTGTTCAAAGGCAAGGGGATGTGTTTGTGATTACCCAATCGAGTGCTCTTTCGCCGCTTCTTGTGTCAGAATTATTACAATTATTTGAACGTGTAAACTGGCAAGACAAAACATGCAGAAATGATCAATTTTCACTTTATGATGGTGAAATTTAGCAATTAATCTGTGAATCACATGCATGCGGAACCATGTGGCGCGGTCCGTCTGGATCACGGATCAACTACGACCCTTTTAACCCCTTGTGTTCACTTTGATTTTTCTAGTGATCTGACTGATGCAAAACTCTGTCCCAAATGGAAGACTTCATGTGCCGGTCTTACAATGGCCGCCGCGTGCGCGTGTCTGTTAAGGCCACTAGACCGTAGCGTTCAGAGGGGTCCACGCATTATGTGCCCTCGATCCGCACTTCTGCCGAGCCCGCACTGGGACAAGCTCCGCAGCAGACTTGTAAAGTGTGGACTCAGAGGAAGACCGCGAGGGTTTAGGGTGCTATTTGGGACAGGGCCTGAATGATGCATTTCTCACAAATAAACGTGGATAACGTGGTAACATGGAGACAGAAACATTGTACATTTGCATACACTTCTGATGCTTGAACTATAAACTGCCTTCAAAAGTTTGGGTTTAGTAAAATATTCAGCAATTGGGGCATTTGAAATAAATTACTGTTAAATTTAAAAAATAAAAGTCTTACATTAAAATAAAAAATATTTTACATTTAAATTAAAAATAACATGTTCATGACATAACGTGTATATCATGTATATGTATTTAAGTGTTGCGCTATATATATATAAAAATGTGTGATAATAATATCATTGGACTATTATTTAGTTTATTATAAAATAAAAAAACGAAATAAATAGAGTATGGTAATACTGTTATGTAAAAAAAAAGTTTTATAGTAAACATTAAAATTAAATATTTACTTTTTTAATGTGATTTTTCATAATTTTCAAAGCTAAATTAGCAAGCTTTTATTTTGGCGGTTAGCCGGCAAGTATACGAGCTTTAGCGCTACCGAGTGAAGACCGTTCGGTGAAGAGCATCAGTAAATGAAATTTAAGTTTTTCCATGGTTCCTTAAAAAAAACACCAGCGAATATACTAGAATTATGCTCAGTTTGAATAGAAATCTTATAATTGATTTTATCATTTCTACTAAATGGTATAAGATCTGTATAAGAAAAGATTGATTCGTGGCATCAGTGTATCGATACAGTATTGCCGGGGAAAGTTTTCTCTGAATTTTCTTAAAAAACAAAACAAATGACTGACCCCAAACCTTCGAATAGTAGAGCGTTTTGTAACAAATTATATTTTGAATAAACACCGTTTAAATTTCTCATTCATCAAAGCATCCTGAAAAATGTATCACAGGTCCCAAAAACTTAAGCAGCACAACTGTTTCCAACATTGATAATAAATCAGCATATTATTATGATTTCTGAAGGATCATGTGACACTGAAGACTGGAGTAATGATGTTGAAAATACATCATGGCTTCAGGAATACATTATATTAAAATTGAACATTAATTATAAATTGCACAAAATTATCCCCCCCCCTGTATTTTTGATCAGATACAGCCTTGATTGATATAAGAAACTTAAAACAATAAAAATCTTACTAATCCCACATTTTTTTGAATGGCAGACTATAAAACAGATCAAAGATCATAAAAGTGATGTGTGCAAGTAAACAGCACCGAATGCAAGGCGCGCTGCTCGTACCGATCTGGACGGTCATCTTGGGTGAGATGGTGGGCAGGCGGCCGCTCCAGACGGTGAGGTTGGGGTGCGAGGAGAGAGGAGGCTGCAGGCTGGAGAGCAGAGACACCATCAGCTCCTCATCCCAGGGGTCTGACCGCAGCTGGACACAGCCTGCACAAACAAGCACACGATGAGCCCCCGCGCAGGACACATGCCAAACACACCCGTGTGCGGGAGCTGCGCCATTCTGAATAGATTCAGAATCACCATCTACCGTCTCAAACAGAGATCACGATTCTCAAATCAACAATGTGTCATTTACTGGCGGCTGACAAAATATTAATTGCTAAAATGTGGTTAATTTGCATGAATTATATATATATATAAAAATAATAATATATATATATATATATATTTTTATTTTTTTCTCTGCCCTTTCCCAGTCTTAATGTAATCATTGTTATTGTTGCTAATAACATTTGTGGTCTTGTTTTTTTTTAAGTTATACTACTTATATCTGTTAAAGTGCTCCTATTATGGATTTTTGAAAATGATCTTTCATGCAGTGTGTAACAGCTCTAAGTGAATGAAAACATCCTGCAAAGTTTGAAATCTGAAAGGGCACCGTGTATAAAGTTATTGTCTCTCAAAAGAAAGAGTCGACTCTGAATTAGAGGTCTGCACGGGCTCAAAACTGAAGCCCGAACCTGGCCCGTACCCGAGATTGTCTGACCCAACCCGACCCGACCCGAGCGGCACAGTTAAATTTAGAGCCCGAACCCGACCCGAAATCCCCCCCAACGAATAGCCAACTAAAAAAAAAAAGGAAAAAGTCTGCATTTCACGATTGCATGCAAAGAAACAGATTAATCAAGGCTCTGCCATTTCACAAACATTTACCAGTTATGACAGTTTGTGAACATCAGGTGCAGCGGTCGCATACATTCTGCCGAGTTTATGAATTTTGTATGAAGATAATTCTTCCACCGTACAAATTATGGTCATTTTTTTGTCAGTTAAGGCTCGTTAGCATTCTGTCTACTTTAAATCAGACATAAGATTAAGTGAGTGTGTTTACAATCTTAAATAAGATTGTATTTATTTGAATGCATTAATCATTTATTTGAATTAGCGAGAGAGAGAGAGAGAGAGAGAGAGAGAGAGAGAGAGAGAGAAGGGGGAATGTTGCGCGTGCATGTGAACCTGCGTCTGCGCGTCTCTCTCTACAAGCAATGAGGCTTAGTTACTTCAAAAACAGCGATTTTGCCGCCTCATTGCAGATAAATATGATGTTGTGACTTGCGAGTCAGTAGCCTGTCGAAGCTATTTTACTAATAAAAGTTTCCGTGCTGTTTGTGCGCGATCTCTCTGACATGTGTGTGCGTGCGTCTATGAAAGCAGCGAAGCCTCTGCATATAGTTTTGGTTCAGCTACAAACCCAAACCCGAACCCGACCCGAGCCCGACGCTATCCATTAAACATTAACCCGAAACCCGACCCGAAACCCGACAGTATTTCGGGACCCGCGGGTTCGGGTCGGGTAGCAGACCTCTACTCTGAATCACTGAAACGAGTCATTTTTTGAGTCTGAATGAAACTGCACATTCATTCTTTGCCACTAGTTGCCGCTTTGAGCGTTAAAAGCTCACAAATGAAATCGACCAATCACCACAGAATAGCGTTACACAAAGGAGGGGTTTGGATAAAATGAATTGAGCGTATTGTTTGGGAGTCGTTGAACAAATAATGCATATTATAAAAAAGAAAGTGTTTTTTTGACCTTGCATGCATGCATGTCAACCTGTTGTTGGGGACTCCCAAAACATGAACCTTTCATAACTCATAATAGGGGCACTTTAAGATACTCTTTCCTCCCCCACCCCTAGACACTATGACACACACACACGCTCAAATGAATGCAAATACAGGAGCTAATCAGAACTTGTAATGTTGGCTAACAGTATATATATATATATATATATATATATATATATATATATATATATATATGTGTGTGTTTGTTTGTCCAAAGTGATTCTATATTTGGCACATGTAAACATTGTCACATTCTTTACTTGCATAATAACAATAACAATAATACAAATAAAAAAAAAGATTAATCGTGCAGCTGTACTGTGTGTCCCGCGGGCTCATGGGTGAGTTACTCATACCTGCTCTGGATGTGTCCATGGGGCTCGCGGGAGCCTCCGCGGTCCTGGAGCTCTGCGCTGGGCTGGCCATCACATCCAGATCCGCTTCACTTGGCCGCTGAGGGCTGCCGCTGCAGAACCAGTCTGGACCTGGTGCCAGGGCTGGACTCGTGGGCTCCTCCTGAGCTGGTTCATGGGCTTGCTTTGGACTCATTAGGAGAGACTCGTGCAGCGCCTGCAGCGCTTTCAGCCCTGATTCTCGCCGCTGGAATGTTTTTTTGGGAAGCAGAACATCTGCTTCCTCTAGGACTGAGAGCAAACCTAAATCCTGCTCTGCCACGGGTTCAGGGCTCGCCACCCACAGGAGGTCCATCTCAGGAGGTGCCACGGGGCTCTGGTAGATGGTCCAGGCAGGCTGGGTGACTACAGAGACCACAGGAGGACTCTTCATGACGTCGAGATCTGCTTCTGCAGCGAGAGTCGAGCTGCTGGTCTGGAACCAGTGTGGTTTCGGACTCATGGGGACATCCTGGTTCTCCTCCGATGGCTTCTTCTCCGACTGACGCCTGTGAAAGGAGCTCTTTGGCAGGAGGAGAGCACCAGCTGCGTCTGGATCCCATGGAGAGTCTGTCTCTTTCTCTGGGCTCTGATAAACGCTCCAGCTCGGCCTGCCGCTGCTCCTCAGGGCCGTGTGCTCGGGGAAGGACAGGGCGGCCAGAGGATTTCTGCTGCTGCTGCAGGAGCTTTGGCTGTGCTGGGCCAGAGAAAGCCCTTGGCTTGGCTGAGATAACGACACCCCTTCCCCAACAATAGTGCCCTGAGCACGCATGTTGCACTCCACCATCTCTGACGGCTTCTCCTCCACCGGACTCTGCTCCATGATCGGACTGCAGGCAAACCAGACACTGACCATCAACTACAACAGAACGCAACCAGAGACAGAGTTCCTACACATTTTCCATTTCAAAATTACATACTTTTCCAGACCTCCCAGTAGATTTTCGGACCGTATTTAACATAAATGGTTCATACAGCACTGTTTTCAGCTTTATACTTGGTATGTATTATTAGTTAAGTGAGTTTTGCATGCACAAGAAACTTTTTTGTGCCCTCGAGAAACTATTCCCATGTGCATGGGAATTTTTTGCATGCTTACGCATTACAATTTCTAGTTATATATAAGCTACTTCTTTTGTGCATCAATGTCATCTTACTGTGAATAAAGTGAGAGCATGGATGTACATGAATTAATAGAGATCTACTTGCTCAAATTTTGGCTTTCCTTATGGTAGTACCTCTTAATATCAAGGCCTAATGTCCAATTTTGCACATCTTCTGCAGCAGCAGAAAGACCATGACATGAAATGGGCTCATAGCATAATACAGCTATGTGCATGGTCCTATTTGCCAAGTTCAAGGGTTATATAAAAAAGACTGGTATTGTAATAAAAATAAAAAAAAAGTGTTAAAAATGTGGCTTTTGTTAGGGCATTATGTCATATTTCAAGGCCAACCACACTGCTAAATGGTCTGCTGGGCTCAGTGTGCATCGTCCTATATGCTACGTTTAATGGTTTCTCGTGCACACATAAAAGTCTGCATATTTTCTATTTTTGCAGAGGTCCTCGAGGCTATGTCATGCGGTGCCAAAGAATATCGTGGGAAGGAACCCAAAACATTTGCATAATTAAAAAGTGCACCTTGAATTAATCCAGTCAGTCGTGTTAGACAATCAAACAGCTGCCACGAAAACACTTTCTCTTAATTATAAAAAACTAACTGGGGACTAAAAACGAAAAGTCTGGAAATACAAATATTTTTCCATACTCTGCTTTCTTTTTTCCATACTTTCCAAACCTGGATATTACTTAAATTACATATGTTTTCATACTATTCCAAACCGCGTAGGAACCCTGTAGAGAACACAACACTAGCACTGCATGCTGAAACTCAAAATTCATCTGAAAAAGTTAGCAAATAGATTCGAAGGCTGAAATTAATGACAGAAACAGTGACGTTTCTCCGATGGCGTTTTGGCTGTCGGTGTTTATTTTGTGCACACAACATTGATAAACCAACAGGTCAACATGTCCGCTGTGTAACACTAGTGCTGAATTGACAATATTAATTTATCTTTTTCAATGGAATCATGAGACACGGATTCATTCAAAGAAACAGAACAACTTGCTGAAATTAATAATCTCTGATGTAATCACTCAATTAGTGTTTCAACCGTAGAAAGACCTCAAACAGCTTGAGATCAATGTCACATTTACCTCAGGAAAGACATTCAATTGCGTTATTAGAAAGTTGATATAACTTAAACTTTGGTGATACAATTTAAATATCTGCACAAGATTTTATTAGAGCATTTATTATTAAATAGCTACGTTTAATTAACTGATTAATAAATAAAAACATTTATTTCAGCGCAGAACTTTCCTTTCGTTGCATCATTATATGATATGTTGTTAATTCAGTCATCAGTCTCAGAAAAAAAATCCTTTTTTATTCTAATTCTGTGAAGAAATGTTTAGCACAGTATACTACTTAAGCATGCATCTTATTTTTAACATAAAAATGGGCATATGCAAGGCTTCCGGCGCCATCCGCTAAACAGTCCTTTATGCTGCTTGAGATCGTATCTGTTGCTATATTTAAAAATATTATCAAACACACTGATTTGTAGACCAAATAGTTTTGCTATTATCTTTTTGCTAAACAAAGCCAACTACTATTATTCATCTTGCAAATTCACAGAAAATAGCTTACTTCCTACTCGCAATATAAGGCAGATACGCTTACACTATGGACCATACACAAGTCTTCTGTATGCGTGGAGTTCAGTGAGGATGATACCTGAGTTTGGTGGGCTGTCGTAGGAACGGGTTTTCCTCCGAGCCGCTGATGGCACTGACCCCTGCGGCTTCCTCTGAGAGAGCACAGATCACACCAGATCATCACAGAGCACTTAAGAGTAGCAGGTTAATAAGGCTGCGTGATATGTAGCAGCTGAATACCTCGGCCCTGCTCCACGTCCCAAGAGTGCGGTGCATGAGGGTGGAGCGGTGTGGACACTAGATGAGCGGACAGGGCGAAGTCACGGGTGTGGTTGGGACACGGGCCTACAGAGATGTTACGCGCTCCCCACATGGTACTCTCATCCGTCATAGACGCTGTGCTGACTGGAACGTCCTAATAAAGGCAAACGGCATCAACATGGCAACACAGACTGGTAATATAAGCATGATTACAGGCCTCTATGACTCTACAACAGAGCAGCATACATTGGCTTTGGACACTGGGATGTCCATCAGCACTCGGCTCAGCTGCGGTTCGCTTCGGTCCTGGCCAGAACTGAAAGACAGATGGAGAGAACAAGGTCAGAGTTCGGTCTCGATGACTGAGACTTACAGAAAGCGTTTACATCACTGCATGAGCGAAGGCCTCGTCTCACCTTGCATTCTCCTGCTCATCCTTGTCCTGGTAAATCATGAATGGAGTCGTGCTGGGAGTTTTAACACATGAGGGGGCGCTACCTGAATAACACAACACACTCAGTGCATTATAACCAGCAGGACAAACTTAGTTTCTCCAGCAGTAAGGATGTAACGATGAACCTGTGAGCCGGTTGAGAATTGATTTAAATGTCACTATTCAAAACGGCTGTGATGTCACACAAACTGGAGTTTATATGAATGTATCTCTGAGGGGAACTGACTGTCTTTAGAAAAGTTTAAATGGTATTTTATTTTCATCTTGCCTCTGAACGATGCATATTAGTGTTCATAACCACAGCTTTGTTTACAGCGGTAAACACTACATTATCGCGGTTCATAATGCAAGCTTAGAGTGACTCTGCGTCTCATTCAGCTCGTCTGTTGTTTCGTTCAGATATGTTTTATGTAGTTTCACAAAACTAAAGTCAGACTATTCTGTTTTAGAAATTAAACAATCTAATTTAGATTCAAAACTGCTCATGTTGCATGTATGCTGCATCTTTGTTTGGATGATGATTAAAAGGCAGTGGTTGCCACTCATTTTAAATGGAAAGAGCACAGACAAATGCTTAGTTTGTTTATATGAAAATATTGATTTTATTAATTTGCTTAGGGGTTGGTTTTAAAGGTTAAATTGAGTTTTGTTAGATTCCAATTTCACAAAGAAACGTGCAGCAATGGCCTAATAAAAGGACGCCTTCTCATTTACTATATAATGTCGTCAATCTCATTTTGTACAAATAAAAAAATATTGTGAGAAAATGGATTTGTGAACAAAATCGTGAATCGAATTGTGAGTTGAGTGATTCGTTACATCCCTATCCAGCAGGAAATAGGTTACAAAATGCAAACTCATAGTCACAGTCTGGTGCCCTGGAACATACTTATATTAAAAATGCATTAGCCACAGCATAATTGCTGAGAAATAAAGTTGTGTTTGAATCATTCTTTTCACGATGAACCGTGCATCTCTAATTAGACGAATTAGGGATGTTCAGGTACAAGTCTGAAGCTTGCTTGTGTGTGTGTGTGTGTGTGTGTGTGTGTGTGAGAGAGAGCAAGACATACTAATTCTGCAGCTCCTCTCAAAACGGTCCTCCGGCAGAACGGTGCTGTTGAACATGGACTCCTGGAGCAGGGTGGGAGCCTGAAACATGTCCATGATCACGCCTACAAAACAACAACACATCAACCACACGGAAACACAGCGTGACCTCAGGTGTGTCTGTGAGTGTTCTTACCCAAAGCCTCACGTGTGTTCACAGTGGGAGAAGGAAGAGCTCGGGACGGTGTGGCGTGAGCGAAACCCAGAGACGTGTTTGGAGTGACGTGAGAGTGATTGAACCCACTGCATGATGCTGAGAGAGAGAGAGAGAGAGAGAGAGAGAGAGAGAGAGTGTGTGAGAGCACATACAGCAGCTCTAGGGCCAGTGTGTACGTGAGGAGACATACTCACTGTCTGCAATCACACCCGCGTCTCCCCGAGCACACGCCTCACTACAGACAGAGAAACACACGTTACTACTCCAGCAGCTTCTGCGCATCAGATCGCCACATGAGTTTGGGCTTCAGTCTTATCTTTGCCAAGTACTCTTATACTTTCACATAAACTGCAATCATTTTTGACGAAACAAACATGTCAAAATGTTTTCTAATAATATTTCAGCACACATCAGTACTTGCTTTTTGCACCCTGACTCAAAGTACAGTGTGTCGAAAAGGCGAAGCACATCAGAAACAATGCAATGACTAAAATAATCACCGTAAAAATTTTTTAAAGGATGTTGAATTAAAATTATATATGTAGCACAAGTAATGCATTCATGGCAACAGTAGCTAAAAGGATAAACTAGGGTGGACGATATGCCAAAAATACACCAGTTTTTTTTTTTTAAGGTAGATTCATTATCAAAAAACTTTATGTTGGGATTTATGTAGGGGCTTGCACAAATTAGTTGAATATTATATAACATTTCTAAACACTTTGTTGACCATAAATGCAGTAAACCACTCATAAATCCTGAGCATGCAAGCTGTGTCAAATGGAGTAATCACTAAAATGAGAAATCATATGAAATACAAACACCGGAGAGTCATGACCAGTCGAACAACGGCACATGGCTGCGTTCACTACTGCAGGTAGGCACATATGTACCCCGAGCGAGCAGAGAAGACCACGCATTTTTTAACAGGCTAAGGCCATGTATAAACCAAAGTGTTTTTCCCCAAGGCTAACATATGTTTTTCAATGGCTTTCAATGGGAAAGCCGCATTTTTTGCTCAACAAGGCACTGATAAAATCAACTTTGGTCAAAAAGCACCGCTCATCATTGTCAGTTATCTAATCACAGTGGAGAAGGGGCGGGGCTAATACCACATCGACCGACTGTCACATTTATCATCAGACGATTTTATCCAAAGTGATTCAGGCTATATATTTTTTGTCAGTATGTGTGTTCCCTGGAATTGAACCCATGACCTTTTGCGCTGCTAACGCAATGCTCTAACACTGAGCCACAGGAACGCTCATGTCCTACTTGTACTACCACTGAACAACAATGGAGAAGTTAATACTGATATGAAAAATAATGCATGCAACATTTCATTCGTGATGCATCTGCCACATTAGGCTACTGATCATCACTGATTTATGTGTTTTTTCCCCAACAAGAACATGGGAAACCATGCAAACAGGATAACCATATGCTGACAGGGTCTGTGCTGATTGTGGTTTTCTCTGTAATTTTTTTGTTTGCACATCCTTTAATGTTTAAAAAAAATATATATATATATAAAATGTATAAGTCTGTTGTGACTATAGCTAATAAGATTGTTCAGAAA
Organism: Oxygymnocypris stewartii; assembly: GCA_003573665.1. Lineage (NCBI taxonomy): Eukaryota > Metazoa > Chordata > Actinopteri > Cypriniformes > Cyprinidae > Oxygymnocypris > Oxygymnocypris stewartii. Next base: position 469,742 of record QVTF01022645.1, read on the forward strand.
GTGGCAAAAATAATGTCAAACGTCATTTAAATAAAACATATGTTCATTTTTTATGAGCTCAAATATTGGGATGCAATAGACAGTTTCAACAAACGTTACTGCGCATGCTTTGGTGACAAACTTAACTTCCGGAAGACTTCCACAGAGAATCAATAACAACAGCAAAGTCCATCTACGCAACGGTGCGTTCCAAACGGTATATATCACCCTCTGAAGGGCACTCCGGAGTGAAGACAATCATGGCCACCATACTGAAGGGTCGTTCCAAACCGAAATGCTCAAACCGGCCACTTCAAAGGGTCCTTCTGAAATGAAGAATTTTAAAGGGTACAACTGATGGACACTTCGGGCCCCCGATCCTTTGCACAATGATGGCACCTCCATGTGGGCACGGGATGATGATGATGATGCAGAAGGGCACTTCAAGACACAGTTGTTTGGTCCCCTACACTCTCCAAAGCGCTCACTCGGGAGGGTAAACCCTTTGACGGGATAAGGGCATAGGGATGAGCCCTTCCGAATGGAACGCAGGGCTAGAGTACATTATTTCTGATAACAAGCAAAATACGTTTTCTGCACAAATCAGAGGGGATTATTGAACATGCAAATTAATTCTCTGCCAGCAGGAGGCGCTGTTGGAGCGGCAGAGATAGAGTCTGTACACAAAGCAGAGCTCCGCTCACAAACGCTGCTTTATCAGACATTACAGGCAAGATTAAATAAATTATATCTAAAATATTCAGAAGACAGTCGGTTTCCTTCAGATACAGTGATATAAAAATACCCACGCCGCATTTTAATTTTGAAACCTGCAGTGCTCATGTTTATTTATGTATGGTCAAAGCCTTTTGGAAAATCTGTTTGTGGTGGTCAGTTCTGATATTGAGGTGGATCGCCACAAATAAATCAATGTATGGGAAACATTGCATCCACAGCACAACAACCTGAGCCCAACTTCATTCTACTCATAACTGTAACTGCGTTTGTAGTCGGCGACACTAGCCAGACGATAAACACAGACCGGACCAGGCGCTTGCGCCCAATAAACCATCTATATTTTTTAAAAATACCCATTCCTGGTTTTAAGTCTATTTTGCCAAGACTAAGCAGTACAACCAAACTTCCCTATTATAAAATTAGAGCCCTACAATTTGTAGTATAATTTATACAGGCTTCTGTTTTTAAACTGTGAGTATGACCTAGACTCATAAGTTATATATTTTTCCCCACATCCCTTCAATTTGCTCATTGTTTGGACTACAATGATGTGACAACTCTTCCACTCGAGGAAGGACTCTGACGGCACCCATTCACTTCAGAGGAACCATTGCTGAGCAAGTGATGAAATGCTAAATCTCTCCAAATCTGATGAAGAAACAAACCCATCTACATCTCAGCTGGCCTGAAGGTGAGAACATTTCAATGTAATTTTACATTTTTAGATGAACTATTCTATTTCCATGTCCTGTGAAGCGAGTAAGTGCAGCTGGGTTAGAACAGATGATGAGACTCACGGCTCGGTGTTGTCGCTCTGGATCAGGGACGTGCTGTGGCGTGGCACTGCTGTGCTCTCTGGTGCTCTGTCCATCTGTCCCAGCAGACTCTCGCAGGCTGCACTGGGTAAGTCAGTCAGTGGCTGGCTTGTTTCGGCCACACTGTTGTCTCGTGTCCCAGCATGCCCTGTGAAGAGCTCGGTCTGGAGCTGCAGTCCTGTCTGAGGCCTGGAGGACCACACCGGCTCAGGGGCTTTAAGCTGGTGTAACGCCGCCCCCTGCACATTATCATAAAGACAAACCAACATTCAAAATGTAATTACATCTACATTCTCTGAAACAACTTCTGCTAATGAAACCAAGAACTACATGTGAGGAGGAAGAATTAATCAAGTCAACATAATTTGTGTAGGGAAGTGTAGAACGTTTTTCAGACATGAGCTCCTGGAGATTTGCTCACACTGTGACCCATTAAAGGGATTGTAAACACAAAAATGAAAATTCTGTCATTAATTACTCACCCTCATGTCGTTCCAAACGAACGTTCATCGTTCCAAATGAATGACATGAGGGTGAGTAATTAATGACAGAATTTTCATTTTTGTGTTAACGATCCATTTACATATAACTATATATATAAAAAAAAAAATTATATAAAGTCAAAGTAAAACGTGCATGGCGCTTACAGGGTATTTAAAACCTAAGGAAAGCAAGGAAAAGAGGAAAAACTCAAACGACCCCCCACTACGGTGATATACCGGTATAATCGGTGTGACATCAGGTCGATTAACCGGTGGGAAAATTTCCTCACCGTCACAACTCTAACACACATGCGCTTTCATTCGTAGCTGTTTCCATTAACTTAAGACAAAACTGACAGTGCTTACTCGCCAGGACGACCATTTTGACGTCATTTTGTGTGTATTTGGCCACTTAAGCGCAACAAGATTTGCTTGCAAACTCAATTTGGTACTCGTACAGCGCGCCTTGGATGTGACAGTGAGCGCACAGAAAAGAAGAGCACGAGTACCGAATGGCTTAAAGACTTAACATTTTTGTGACGATGCAACAATGACCGATTAGGAAATTGACAATTCTGTCAACTGCACCGAAACGTGAGCTAAAGTCTTGTATCGCAGCGTTCAGCTCTAGATGCGCCGATGTGAAGAGAAGGTCAAAGAGAGCGAGAGAGACTCGGTGCTGAATCCCTCACGCTGTTTTATAATGACTGACTTGATCTGATGGTTTGTGTGAAATTATTTACTCATCTAAACTCTAAACGCTATATTGAATACATGTTTTGCAGTAATTTCCCTCATTGTAAAGTTGAAAGCTGCGGGAAATATTCAGGACATAATTAAACATAATTCTATTATACAGAGGATTGTGTGATAGATTTTCAAGACTTTTCCCAAAACTTTCTGGGTTTATTTATTTTTCCAAATCGATCCAAGCTTGGAAATTCCATGACTTTTCCAGGTTTTTCATGTCCGTGTACGAACCCTGAATGTGACGATCGGGTGCGGTTATCTAAATCAGACAAAAATATAGGTGCGGGCGGATGGAGGGTGTATAATTTATTTAAAGCTGCGGATTCGGGTGACGTTTTAACTCATCGCTAATCCCCATATAGCCAAAATGTCATGATCATAACACCCCACGAATATTCATCTGAGATTGGGAGTCGTTGACTATTCAGGGTCACCCCTAGTAATAGAGGTTAACTAGAATACTATTATTGCACTTTATTTTATGTTAAAATCTACATTATTCTAAAATACAATGCTAATATAAATTTTTTACATTCAGCATTTTCAAACCTAAAATCAGCAAGCTTTTTATTTAGGCGTGTTGCTGGCAAGTAATCATACACACTGCTGGTTTTAGCTCAGTAGCAACGATTTATGCTTTCAGATCCGATGGAAATCTTAAACAGGAGGATTTGTCGTCAGAGTCAAAAGTAAAACTGGCTTTTTTGGACATTATTTGAATGGTTGTCTTTGTTTTGTGTTTGTCATTAAAAATAATAATGGACAAGAAACTAACCATTCATTGTAAAGTAAGGGGGGAATCCACAGATAAGCCGCGCACATGACATGCAGGAAAAAGACGTGTAATGTAATTGATAACACCGTGTTATTAATCGGTGGGAACTCTCCTCACTGTGGCATCCTACAGCAGGGTGTGTGCTAGTCAGAACGAGATATTTACCGCCGCTGCATTTCTCTGCTCTGCTGGCTGTAGAGTCACGTTCTTCTCCAGATCATCCAAGAGCTGCTTCATCTTCCTCACCTCCTCTTCCTCTTCCCAAAGCCTGTGCTGCTTCTCAGCTGATCAAACAACAGTCATTACAGCAACCAAATAAGAGATGGAAGAAAAGATCTGCACCGATACAGGTACTAGTCGGTCCATGTGAGGTTCAGTGTGTCTACTGTACACTACATTAGCTAACTACAGGCGTAAGTTCCACTGAGCTCCATTTGTAATGACAGAACTTGTGACCATAGTTGCTTTCGAAACGCACCCCAGAGCAGGAGACTAAACCCCATTTAGATTTGACCCATCGGTAGTGCATGCAGTGCAATTTCACAGAACCTGTCAAGAAAGTGCCCATCAACATTACAATAATCCACTCAATTAATGTCTTGTGAAGACAAAAGCTGCATGTTTGTAATAAACAAATCCATCATTATAGTCCCCCTGTAGTCATAAATTGTATCCTTTAAAACTCATCTGACAATATTATATATTTAAATGTTGATTCGTGTGAAAATAAAAATGTATTATGCCTTAGAATAGCTTGAAATGTAACTCTATACCCTACTCCCTTTTATTTTTGTGCTGGTAATCCTATTGGTATATTTCATGCGATCGACATGCTAATTTTTACCTTGAAAGTTGGGGGTGGCAGGGGTGCATGTCGCATTATTTACAAATGGAGAGGGAGGCCCAATACATCATTGCTACATTACCATGATAACACTGGCTAATATCAAATTAGACACTCTGGTTGATCTGCATGTTGGTATGATATGCTATTGCTAATGATAGGAATCTATCCCTTGATGTGATTGGTTATTGAATTTTGTAACGTAGCAAAAACAAGAAACTACAGTTTTAAGGAGAAAATACTCAGCAATTCTGTTGATTAAAGGATTGGCACATGGTTTGTCTAAAAGCATATTAGAAATACCACATCAATTTGATTTTCACAACAGGGGAAATTAAGGAGGTTTTTAACTAAAATCTGAACTAGTGATCGACCGATAATGATTTTTTATTACCGATACCAATTATTTGCATGTTTATGTACCCGATAACCGATATTCAGAACCGATATTTATTTACTGTTATAAAGTAAGTGAAGTCCATTCTTCGCTTTGGTTTTTCCTTCTTTCAGTCGTCTTAACAACAACAAACAACTGTTGAAAATTAACATTCTTTCATGTAAAATTTAATCTTCAAATTACAACAATAACATTTTATTTATAAAAAGCATTATCAGCAACACTGATATTAACAATAAGCAAAATAATATCTAATGTATTCAAATGGAGATAATAAAGGACAGAAGTCATATCAGCTTCATTTTAAACTACAGTTTTAGGTTTATAATCTGTTTAATAGACTAAAGAGTGAAGAATAATTCACTGGATAATATTCTCTGGAATATTGAAATAAACTATAACAAACAAAACATCGTATTTTATTGCATTTCTTAACTGTTTTATCAGAATTATTAAAATGTTTTTGTCTAAATCATGAAAACTGCTGACAGCGGTTTATCTATTTACACAGAACTATACTCAAACTGTGATCGCTTGCGGAGATAATAAATCATTAATTTAGATAGAGATGTATTTATTTAGATGTTTATTGGCGAAAATAATGGTTCTATATTAAATGTTAATATAATTTAGCATTTCAAACGAGTGAATCTTGTATAAAGTTACATACGGTGGTTGTGCTGGAGCTTCTCCTGAGTGAACAGTGTGTGTGTGTGTGTGTGTGTGTGTGTCCACTGCTCCAGGTGTGTGTGTGTGTGTGTGTGTCCACTGCTCCAGGTGTGTGTGTGTCCACTGCTCCAGGTGTGTGTGTGTGTCCACTGCTCCAGGTGTGTGTGTGTGTGTGTGTGTCCACTGCTCCAGGTGTGTGTGTGTGTCCACTGCTCCAGGTGTGTGTGTGTGTCCACTGCTCCAGGTGTGTGTGTGTGTGTGTGTGTCCACTGCTCCAGGTGTGTGTGCACTTTGATGGGTCAAATACAGAGAACACATTTCACTGCTGTTTATACTCTGTATAATTATGTATGTGACAAATAAAAAAAAATAAAAAAAATGTTTGTTTTTTTACAAAACCGATATCCGATTATGGTAAAATGCTTAAATATTAGGAAAAATATCGGTAAACCGATATATCGGTCGATCTCTAATCTGAACCCATAATCCATAACTCTTCCTCCAGTGAAAAAGTGCATCTCCTGTTATCTCTCACATCAAAATCCAGCCACATGTTTGTTTAGAGCTGTTTTGTTCTCTCCCAATTCAGACCAGAACACTTTCACTGGAGCAAGCGTAATTATGGACTTGTATTTTAGTTAAAAATATCTGTTTCATCTTTTGTCTTCTCCAGATGTTAACTGATGACTGGAGTGGTGTGGATTGTGATGTTTTATCAGCCGTTTGTACTCTCATTCTGACGGCACCCATTCACTGCAGAGCATCCATTGCTGAGACACTGATGCAGTGACACATTTACCCAAGCTGTTTGATCGATGCATGTGTAGAGTAGGAAGGTCTTCTCACCCAGCTGGCGCTGTTCCTCCTGTTGGATACGTTTAGCAAAGTAGCGCCTGGCTCGGAGCTCCTCAAAAGACAGCTCTGATCCCTCACACTGCAGCTCATTCACACAGTACATGGACACACACTCCATGCTGTTACCACCGCCAGTCCGGACCGGGTTATTCTCCGAGCGCGAGATTCTGATAAAGGGGATCATTTACAACACTATCATCCATCGTCATTACTACACAAACCTCTACTGAACCTCAGAAGTGACAGTGCAGGGGTTTGACATGAACTGCTGAACATGAATCAAGAGTTAAATACTTACATGCGCACCATTTTAGGAGCAGGAGACGGCACTTCTGGATCCTGCAACAACAACCACGCGCTTATTGAAATGCTGCGTTTAAATTATAAACATTTTAAGAAGGATGGAAAACAAGTCTCATAAAATAAGCCAATGCAACTTGTGTGGTTTGGTGAAAAATGAAAAGTATTTTATCAATTAGCAAAGATCTTGACTGCACTCACTGCTCTCCTGTGCACGACTGCATAAAAACGAAAAGCACACTAGAGCATCGTTAAGAAAGAGATCTCCATAAACAACAACACATGCATGAAGTTTGTTCCCCAAGATGAAATACACATTTTCTAGTGCAAATATCTAAAGCCTCTCAAATCAAGATACATTTAGTTTAAGCTAAATTATTAAATAAGATGCATGTTTGATGAGAAATTGACAAAAAATGGGTTAACAATAATGCAAATCAAATCAAAACAAGTTTCCATATGTCACTGGCAGATTTTAGTTCTTGTTTTAAGCATAAACTACTTCACTTTGTTCAATTTCTCAGAAAACAAGACTTCATGTTTAGTTTGTACCTCAAGTAAATGTGTCTCGATTTAATGATGTTAGATATTTGTACTGGACAACAAAACTGACAAAGCTATTAAGATCTTCATTTTCTTGTAGCTCATGCATAATTTAATGCCATGACTTAGTCTTAATTTGCCCTTCTTAAATCAGAACAGCAAGTTTTAAATTCATTAAGACCTGTTTTTTTGCTTTCGCTGACTTAGCACTGAAAAACATTTTCCACACCTCAGAACTCCCAGCGTAACTTTTGTTCCACACACATCAGTCAGTCATACGGCTTTGATCGACTTGAATAAATAGCAGTTCATTGAACGGTTACTTTAATGACCTGGAATTCTGCAGTAGTAGACGGGAGCGGTACCTTGTCTCTCTGTCGGGGGTTCTGGTTCACCAGCTGTGAGTTCTGCAGAGGCTGCCGCACATGATCTGAGTCAGTCAAGAGATAGCAGTGTACAGGTTACTCTCCTCGCTCACAGCATAACCAGTGATGGACCACAAGCACACGTTACTCTACCTGATGCTGCGGTCTGAGCACTCACAGACATCCGGGCCTTCAAAACCCTGCAAACACAACACAGCTCAACAAGACATTTGGAGGGGCTCTGGATTTTTAATATTGAAAGATGCATGCATTTTAAAGGGATAGTTCAGCCTCATGTTGTTTCCAAACCTGTACTGAGTTTAATTCTTCTGTGGAGCACAAAATATTCTATTTAGAAGAATGCGTCAGTGGATGGTAGCCACTGACTTCCAAAATATCTTTTGTGTTCAACAGTAGAAAAACACTCACACAGCTTCAGACAGAATTGTTATACTTGTGTTCCTTTAATAAACTCCTCAGCAGACGCAGATGTTACCGGGCCGTTCTGGCTCACTCACAAGTACTGCTGCAGCACACTGTCCTGTGGCTGAGCCTTGTTCTCCTGAGCTCTCTGGAACACCATCTCAGCCTGGGACAGCTGGCCTTTCATCTCAAAATGATAGGCCCAGTCTAGATAGAGTGCCGCCATCTGCGTCCCCACGCCCTGGCCGTGCAGATAACTGTACACCTCGATGGGATCGCTGCAGAAATTGGCCTGCACAGAGAGCCAGCACTGCGTTAATCTCCAAGAGCAAATCTTCAAAGCAGTGACTGAGCGTATGCAAGTGAACCTACACATCTGATGCAGTGAGCGACGTATCGCGGGTCATTGTGGTATCGCTCATCTTGAAGGAAGGTCTGCACCAGGCGCTCCAGCACCACAGACAAGCCCTTCCCCTCTTCCAGCGACAGCTTGCTATCCAGAAACTGCACAAACCTGCCACAGCACAAACCAAGCATGTGCAACAGGCAGAAACTGGGCTCATTTTATAACCACAATAAATTAAGACATTAAAGATGTTCTTACTTATCCCAAGGATCTAGCGGGTCATCTCCAACATAGCTCCGTATGCTCACCTCAAAGGCCCTGGAATTCAAACACATTACATTTACATTTAGCAGACACTTATCCAAAGCTACTTACAAATGAGGACAATGGAAGCAATCAAAATCAACAAAATCATTGATGTGCAAGTGCTATAATAAGTCTTGGTTAGCCAGGCCTAACACAGCACATACATACATATATATATATATATATATATATATAAATGAATAGGGTAGGCTAGTGTTAGAAGCCTTTTTTTTTAAATAATCAGTTAGAAAACGAATAGAGAGCATGTTTTAGAGGGTCAAGTCAACAAATAGATAAAAATTGAATAGAGTGTTAGTGGGTCAATTCAAGATGGAAGAGATGTGTTACAGCCTATTCTTGAAGATGGCTAAAGACTCAGCTGCTCAGATTGACACAGGTTCACAGATATGTCAACTGGCCAGAGACGGTTTACTGTAATGTTATTTATTGTGTGGTGATGCATATTTGATGTAATGAATCTTTACACAGCATACTGTAAACATTCGAACACTGTCTGAGGTAACTTAACGTTAGTAACAGCCAGCGACATATTAATGAGCTCTCATACTGCACAAGTGGTTTAGGGAAAAGACCAGCATAGAGAAGAGGAATTACACAACTCTGTTAAAGAGAGATTGTATCACAAAAAATAATGTTAAAAAAACAATAAACGAAGTGAAGGGGACCTATGAATCATAAACAATATATTGGCTAATACACTCTCTGACATGCTAGCATGCGAAGTTACTTACTGAAAATAAGAGTCGATGTCCATCGTTTCTTCCTGTTGAACACAAAAAGTCCGAGGGTAAATGTTCACGGTCAAACTAGACTCATTTAATGCTCTTTAATAAAACTATTAACCCCTTATAGCTGAATATACTGTCTTTTTTAAACGCTAACTAACCCCGCTGTGATAACTGCATATTTGCAACAACGGGTTATTTTCAAATGTACCGCTTATCCTTCATGAGGATCAACGGCCAATCAGAGTCCGACACAACATTGCGTCACATTAACCGCCCTTCGCGCCCTGCCCCAATGCTCCGGTTGGCTAAGAGCTTCGCAGAAGCGGTCTGTGATTGGACAGATAGGACGTCGATCATAAAGTCCAAACAGAGTTCAACGGTAGTAAACAGCACATACAATTAAAATAATAATAATAATAATAATAAGAAGAAGAAGAAGAAGAAGAAGAAGGAAAAAGTAGCGCAGCTCTTCCCCTTCTCAAATGTCAGACTCTTCACCTATGTAAGTTTATTTGATGTCCAGTACAGTAGGTGGCGATAATGCTCCTAAAGAGTTAGTTAGTCGCCATTAAAAAAGAAGAAGAAGAAGCGCAGCGTTCAAGTAGAGACCTAACAGGTAACGTTAGGAGTGAATTTTACATTCAGAAATGTACGTTTTATAACAAGAAAACTATTTATTCCAGGTTTCTTTAAAGACAGGGAACACTATTTGAGTACACTGTCGTTTCCAGTGAAAAAATATATAAATTCATAATTCCTTAAGTTGACAATTGCTCTTCGTACTATGCTAATTAATAAACAGGGGAAGTTGACAGGCTACATCTGAACTAAATCCATTTCAGTCATCACGTGTTTACAGCTTCGTTATCTTATATTGTTCTGTTTGTGAGTACCAAATTAATAAAATTTTCTGTGTTCAATATACAGTATATTATTTTCTAAACATGCCAATATAAGACGTTATATGGAGGACCAAATCTGCAAAAATAAAATCAATCAATGTAATAATAGAGCAATAAATAAAGGTATACATAGCTCGATAAAACAAATACAACTAATTATTAATTAAATGTAGTCCTGAATTTGTTTTTGTATTACCTTTTCCCCTTTATTTAAAAAAATTAAGTTTATTGTTATGCATTCGTTTATATGACTTATTCTCTCATGTATTTATTTCCATGTTTACAATTTTTTATTATTCATTTTTTTAAGTGTAAAGTATGGTTGATGCTTTACGAATAGCTAGATGTGAATATGTTTGCCTATAGTTAGCTGCTTATTGATGTTTTAGCAGCACTTTATGCTGGTGATATGGATAAACTGGGGATTGTGTGCGTGTGAACTACTCTACTTCACTTTATTTACACTAATTCCACCCACTAACTTGTGATTGGGTTAGTCAACACACAACAGATATGTTTAATCAGTTGCGTAGATGCCAAGGCGCCTGCTTTTTGATGCGGTCGACCCGAGTTCGAACCCGTCTTTCTTTCTCCCTTTTCAAATCTCATATCGCATCGGAAAGGCATTTATTTTCAATAAAATGAAATAAATAATCGAAAGGTTGAAAATAAAAGTATCGGTTAGGGTTGGTGTAGGGAGGGTTTTATTGTCCCAGTAAGGTGGCATCCATTTAATAATTTGAATTAAAACGATAATTTACACTCAATAAGTTATTATTACATACTGATTTATAATGTACTACAATACTGAGGTGCATATAATTGCCATTATTTGCAATAAGTAATATAAATAGCAGAAAATATTTATATTTCAGCATAGTGTAAATATAATCTATAGCTATTATACACTTAGTGCAAATAGAGCTGTAGTCAAGTCCACCTTTGTCAAGTCCAAGACAAGGTTTCTTTATTTGTCACATAATAAATTATACAGGGTATAATCAAAAGTGAAATGTAGGACAAGTGTTTTCACGTGGCATTTCAAAGCCAGACTGTCTGACCTAAAACCCAACGGATGGCCACTCTGTGTTCATCAGGCAAGAGGCATCTCTCCGCGTCTAGAGGACGAAAAGCTAGAATGAGTTTGAGTAATAATTGTACTTAGGTGCTGTAAAAATACTATACAACGGCCATGCTCTGTTTCTAGCACTACTTCCCTTCTGCAGTACTTCGACCGTATGCGATTTTGCAAGAGAAAACTGACATAGCAGAAGACTTACGGGAACAGCTGTCCCATTTGGAAAAGTGGAAACATGTGAAATCACTGAAAAGTCCTGGATATTATATTGACCACAATATACTAATATGAAGTATTATATATGAATTATTTATTTCTAAACACAAATGTAATTTCACGTGGACTCTGAATATGATACTGGCAAATGTTGCATTCTACAGTAGAATTTAATATGCGTAGATAAAACTTACATTTTAACAAAAAACAGCTTGAGGTAGTTTTTTTAAATGTCCAATAATAGGAATTCTACTTTGGGTTGAAAGTTAAGGCATGTTGTGGTTAAGACAGTCATGGTTTGCTATATCGTTTATATTACAGTATAGGAAAACATATATCCCAGCGCAGGACTGCTTAAAGTCATTTACGTTAGACTGATAAAATATCATGCATGAATGAGAAAATCAAAAAAAGAGTCATGCCTGATGCTAAAAAGAGTTATGCATTGAAAACGTCAATGCAGCATGCGCACCACAAAGCCACCTGTCATGCTCAACTAAGTCCCTTTTAACAGCAGTGGTCAAATATACACAGCGTTATCAATCATAGAGAGTATAAACATAAACACATTCGGTTACATCTTTAATGTAAACAGCTGAAAATCAGATGCAAGTATATTAGATTAGGTCCCGACAGCAGCCTAATAAACCTGCTGCTGTCTGTGTGCTTAATGTTCATCAAAAAAAAAGAGAAAATCACTTTTCACTGAATAACTTCAGGAGTGTGTATTTAATTCATACATTGAAGACAATGCACCATTTTATTTTTACATTGGATTATTAGGCAACAAACCTGTAGCAACGCTTAAGATATATTAATATTGGTGCTATATATATATAAAATGTATATACATATAAATAGTTAAAATATATATACTGTATTAGTGTGTATTTATATATACATAATAAATATACACAGTACACACACACATATATTATGTAAACAAAAAAAATTATTTTGAATGCGATTAATCGTTTGGTAGCACTAATTAATATATACAGTTAGCATTAGTATAAGCCTACTTGTTTTTTAGTTTTTATTACAGCCCATGATAATTAATAAATTACAAAAATATTGTAAATATGAAAATGTATTAAAGTTATTGCACTCCTCTACTAATGTTATGGTAGTACACTGGTTGTATCTGCGGCTGCTCTACACCACTGGTTTAACCAAACACATCCAGACTACAAATACTCTGCTTATTGCTTGAAAAATGCTTATTGTCAGTCCTGATTATGACCCTTTGTCTAAAATGGCCCATTTTTAAGGGCCAGGTCCTTGAAGTCAATCATTAAGAGTCCAATCTTAGTCCAAGTCCAGTGTTTTTAAATGTGAACCTCATTTGTTTTTATTTTCTCCATTCAGCTTTGTGTATGAAATTGAGTGTATGAATGCATTTGTCTGGTTAAACAGCTGAGCTGGGATGTGATGCTCTGCAGGGATCTCCGAGATATGATCCTGCTTTGAGGAGACCTGCCCTGGGTTCAGATGTCCATCCAGAGTAGCTGTGTGCGGTCGCAGAGGAAGACAAGGGAGGAGGAAGGGTACCTTCGGATTCAGTGATGCTGTCATACACTGATTTTTAGTTACCTGAGGGGTTGTTTATGTGACGCTGTTTGCAATATAAAGTGGACATTTTATGTGTGTTTTGACACAACAATGGTGCTTTGGGGACCTCAAAAAGTTAACTTTTCAAAATGAGTTTTTGAAAATGTTACATTATCGTTTCCATTTAAATTTACAACAATTGTGAAAACAGCGAGTTCATATACATGTGTATTATTTGTTCAGTCTATGGCAGGGGTTCTCAAAGTCTACATTCAAAGGTCCAAATCTGAATTGTGTCCGAACCGGAACAATTGGTTATTACAAAACTTGTTTTTAATAAACATACACACCATGCATAACGAATCAACACTATATATATATATAAAAAAAAAGAGTGCCTTTTGCATTCGAAATACATACAAGTGCAAAAGTGGCAAAACAGTTAATTTAAGTGTCAGCATTAGAGGTCGACTGATATGGGTTTTTCTAGCGATCGATGGTCAATATGATGCCGATTTTATTTTGGCCGATATATTTGGCCTATTTTTCCCCTTCATCTCATAAAAGAGAGTTGAGTAATTGTTTATTGCAGGGCCGGGATGGTAGTAGTAGCAGCCTAATTCATAGTAATAATACAGCTCAAAACTTAAGCACATTCTCAAAACAGTTCTGCAGCTTTTATGTTTGCTGACAGACAGCAGTATTTTCCACAGACTTGCAAATGCAAATACATTCTCTGCCATTAGAAGGCGCTGTTGTAGCGCAGATATAATGGTTTTCACGCTATCGACTGTAATCAAATCAGCGCTGCTTTCACAAACGCTACGTTACAGGAAAGACGAAATGAAAACGATATCGAGATTTTTTCAAAACGGTCGGTTCTTTTCAAAGAGATTCATATAAAAAAACGTGCAATGCTCATGTTTCAACTACGTATAAGCCTTTTGGAAAATCTAGTAGGCTAATTTGTGCTGGTCATATAGTGACGGGCCGCCACAAATAGGCCTAACGCAATTTATGCGCAACATCGCCAACTACTGGCCTTGCATGAAGACCGTAACATCGCCAACTACTGGCCTTGCATGAAGACCGCAACATCGCCAACTACTGGCCTTGCATGAAGACCACAACATCGCCAACTACTGGCCTTGCATGAAGACCGTAACATCGCCAACTACTGGCCTTGCATGAAGACCGCAACATCGCCAACTACTGGCCTTGCATGAAGACCGTAACATCGCCAACTACTGGCCTTGCATGAAGACCGCAACATCGCCAACTACTGGCCTTGCATGAAGACCGTAACATCGCCAACTACTGGCCTTGCATGAAGACCGCAACATCGCCAACTACTGGCCTTGCATGAAGACCACAACATCGCCAACTACTGGCCTTGCATGAAGACCGTAACATCGCCAACTACTGGCCTTGCATGAAGACCACAACATCGCCAACTACTGGCCTTGCATGAAGACCACAACATCGCCAACTACTGGCCTTGCATGAAGACCACAACATCGCCAACTACTGGCCTTGCATGAAGACCGTAACATCGCCAACTACTGGCCTTGCATGAAGACCACAACATCGCCAACTACTGGCCTTGCATGAAGACCACAACATCGCCAACTACTGGCCTTGCATGAAGACCACAACATCGCCAACTACTGGCCTTGCATGAAGACCACAACATCGCCAACTACTGGCCTTGCATGAAGACCACAACATCGCCAACTACTGGCCTTGCATGAAGACCACAACATCGCCAACTACTGGCCTTGCATGAAGACCACAACATCGCCAACTACTGGCCTTGCATGAAGACCACAACATCGCCAACTACTGGCCTTGCATGAAGACCACAACATCGCCAACTACTGGCCTTGCATGAAGACCACAACATCGCCAACTACTGGCCTTGCATGAAGACCACAACGCTTTCAGTCATTTTTGTGCATCCTTGTTAACGGGGATCTATTTGACAATGTTGTCGTATGCAAAAAGACAAAAGAAAAGCTTTTCCGTTTTTAGGACAATTGTCATGTAAACACACCCTTTTATGTTACGTCCTCATGTTAGGACACAGCGGTTATGTTTCTTTTCTAGATATTAAAGCATCTTTAGTGTTTACAGTACTGCTCAGAATATTTCTTAAAGAAATGTAATACTTTTATTCACCAAAGATGCATTAAATTGATCAAAAGACATTTATAGTATTACATAAGATTTATATTGCAAATAAATGCTGCTCTGTTGCACTTTCTATTCATCTGTGAATCCTGAAAAACACTGTTATAAACCGATAATAATCAGAAATGTTTCATTAGCAGGAAATCAGCACATTATTATGATTTCTGAAGATCGTGTGACACTGAAGACTGGAGTAATGATGCTGAAAACACAGCTGCGCATCACAGAAATAAATTACAATTTAACATATATTCACATAAAAAGAAACATATTTTAAATTGTAACGATATTTCACTTTACTACTGATTTTATTGTATTTTTGATCTTTACAAAATACAGATTTAGTGACTTATTTCAGAAACATAACATCTAGTGAAAATGGGGTTTATTGTTTTTTGAGTGACTGCATTGTTAATTTGATTAAACGAAGAGAAAATCAAGTTTTGAGTGAAGCTGTTTATGATGCCAGAATTCATGTGATTTAGTAGCTTGTGTACTGAATGCTCTTGTGTTTCCAGTTTAAGCAGTTCCTAAAATGATACAACCAAAGGAGGAATATGAAGATATCATAGAGCCTTGTGGAGTGAAAACCGAAGGTGAGTGACGGATCAGATCTGGACTAACGTCTGTTCTCACTGGACTCTGGAGCTCATGCTGCTTGCTCAGATGAGTATAGACTAAATTGAGTTTATGTGTACTATTGTTTAGTGTACTATTTATAATGGGTACTTTTATTACATTTATCAGCAATAAAATACATTTCATGGCATTGAACGTTTATATTGTACTTGTAGAACTTCTCACCATGATTCATGAAGAAGAGGAGGAAGAGACGAGAGGTTCAGCACACAAGCGTCACTATTGCAGGGAGTGTGGGAAGAGCTTCAGTGTGCAAGCGCGCTTCAGACGACACATGCGCATACACACCGGAGACAAACCCTACCGCTGCTCACACTGCCAGCTGTGCTTCACGTCTCAGGAGAACCTTTCCGAGCACGCACAGAAGCACTCCGGCCAGAGACCCCACCGCTGCTCGCAGTGCGGCAAGGGCTTCTTCAGACCGGGGAGGCTGGAGATCCACCGGAGGATCCACAGCGGAGAAAAGCCCCACGGCTGCGCTCAGTGTGAGAAGAGCTTCAAGAGCGGCGAGGAGCTGCGGCGGCACATGCACACACACACGGAGAAGCAGCACCAATGCTGCCAGTGCCAGCAGAGCTTCAGGAGGAGTGGCCATCTGCGCAGACACATGCGCACACACACCGGAGAGAGGCCCTACGGCTGCGCTCAGTGCCAGAGGAGCTTCGCCCGGCCCGAGCACCTCCGGGGCCACCAGCTCAGAGTCCACCGGCCCGCTGCACACACCTGAGCGCTCACTGCAGCTTTACCTTCAGTGCTCAAAAACCAGCACTGCATCTCTAGCTGGGCTTGATGTAAAACTCTGGGTACATGAGAAGAGTTTATCTGCGGACAATACAAATCTATCAAAAACTGGTAGTTGCATGAGTGAAAAAAGATTAATCTGATTTGGGTTACCTGGTGGTGTTATAAATGGCTTTTATTTGCATTATAAAAACAGGATCATTTTTTTATTATTCATTGGCATGAATAAACAGATTTATTTTAAAATGACATTGCACGTGTTAGTGTTTGTCTGGTGTGGAGTTTTTTGCATTTTTTTCTATTCACGAACTGCACACCTGTACGGGAATAGGGTGTCTTTTCGGAGCTATGAACGCGGCTAGCACTAATAATGAGGACGGAGCAGTGTTAGGGAGTAACTAGCTAAAATTAGCTAGTTTATATTTTTTAATATAATAAAAAAATATATATATTTTAATATTTAATATACGACTCCATTCAGAATCACTAAACTACCCGTCTTTAATATACGACTCCATTCAGAATCACTAAACCTCCTCCCTTTAATATACGACTCCATTCAGAATCACTAAACCTCCCGCCTTTAATATACGGCTCCGTTCAGAATCACTAAACCACCCGTCTTTAATATACGACTCCATTCAGAATCACTAAACCTCCCGTCTTTAATATACGACTCCGTTCAGAATCACTAAACCTCCCGTCTTTAATATACGACTCCATTCAGAATCACTAAACCTCCCGCCTTTAATATACGACTCCGTTCAGAATCACTAAACCTCCCGCCTTTAATATACGACTCCGTTCAGAATCACTAAACCTCCCGTCTTTAATATACGACTCCATTCAGAATCACTAACCCTCCCGCCTTTAATATACGACTCCATTCAGAATCACTAACCCTCCCGCCTTTAATATACGACTCCTTTCAGAATCACTAAACCTCCCGTCTTTAATATACGACTCCGTTCAGAATCACTAAACCTCCCGTCTTTAATATACGACTCCGTTCAGAATCACTAAACCTCCCGTCTTTAATATACGACTCCGTTCAGAATCACTAAACCTCCCGTCTTTAATATACGACTCCGTTCAGAATCACTAAACCTCCCGCCTTTAATATACGACTCCGTTCAGAATCACTAAACCTCCCGCTTTTAATATACGACTCCATTCAGAATCACTAAACCTCCCGTCTTTAATATACGGCTCCGTTCAGAATCACTAAACCTCCCGTCTTTAATATACGGCTCCGTTCAGAATCACTAAACCTCCCGTCTTTAATATACGGCTCCGTTCAGAATCACTAAACCTCCCGTCTTTAATATACGACTCCGTTCAGAATCACTAAACCTCCCGTCTTTAATATACGGCTCCGTTCAGAATCACTAAACCTCCCGTCTTTAATATACGGCTCCGTTCAGAATCACTAAACCTCCCGTCTTTAATATACGGCTCCGTTCAGAATCACTAAACCTCCCGTCTTTAATATACGACTCCGTTCAGAATCACTAAACCTCCCGTCTTTAATATACGACTCCGTTCAGAATCACTAAACCTCCCGTCTTTAATATACGACTCCGTTCAGAATCACTAAACCTCCCGCCTTTAATATACGACTCCGTTCAGAATCACTAAACCCTCCCGCCTTTAATATACGACTCCGTTCAGAATCACTAAACCTCCCGCCTTTAATATACGACTCCGTTCAGAATCACTAAACCTCCCGTCTTTAATATACGACTCCGTTCAGAATCACTAAACCTCCCGCCTTTAATATACGACTCCATTCAGAATCACTAAACCTCCCGCCTTTAATATACGACTCCATTCAGAATCACTAAACCTCCCGTCTTTAATATACGACTCCGTTCAGAATCACTAAACCACCCGCCTTTAATATACGACTCCATTCAGAATCACTAAACCTCCCGCCTTTAATATACGACTCCATTCAGAATCACTAAACCTCCCGTCTTTAATATACGACTCCATTCAGAATCACTAAACCTCCCGCCTTTAATATACGACTCCATTCAGAATCACTAAACCTCCCGTCTTTAATATACGACTCCATTCAGAATCACTAAACCTCCCGTCTTTAATATACGACTCCATTCAGAATCACTAAACCACCCGCCTTTAATATACGACTCCATTCAGAATCACTAAACCACCCGCCTTTAATATACGACTCCATTCAGAATCACTAAATCTCTGACCACCGCATAACCAGCGTTCATTATAAACACTCTTGCTTTTTATTTACACGCTGAAAATAATAATGTTACTGAGATCTAGACATAAGTCACTATTCTCTCTGTAATCGCTGATGAAAACGGATGTGTTTTCTCTGCATTAGCGCTGTTTTTAGCACTGTATGAATTCGTTCACTGGATCCTTGGACTTTCCAGGAGTTTACGGTTTAAAATTACGTGATTGCAAAAGCCTGCTGCTTTTCAATTTAAGATATGATTTTCGTTATAAAGTACTGATTCAAATTAGTAATCAATAATGAATTATTATTCTACAGCTATACGTCTCCCGACACGCTCTCGCGCACCACACAATGAAGTAGACCAACTCTGATTGCGTTCATTCACGTAATGGGTCGAGATTAGAGGTGATCCCGCCTGGGTAGTGTGCTTCACGTAGTTTCTATATCATTTCTAATCGCATATGGGATCATAGCCTAATCACCCAGACCCTGACGATTTTACTCTGAGTACCGGCAACATGTCAGAAGTGTCGGTACACACAAAAAAGTGCACGTACTCTAAAGGTTAAAATATAGAAGTGCCCTGTACCGGTGCTTACCGGCCCACTTCAAGCACTGGCAGTTATGAAATAACATATAAAGCCTGAGGCGTACACTCGAGTAATTATGAGGACGTGCTATCAATTGTTTAGGCATCCACTAGGGGGCAATCTGATTAGTCCCGCAGCTGTTAAGAGCAGAGTTGGTGAGATCGAGTTCAAGTACTCCAGAGTGCAATCTGGACGATGGGGCGGGGTGACAAGTTCAAGCCTCAGTACACTGTTTAGCACAGAAGAGCAAAAAATCATGGTATGGGGATGTTTTTCATATTATAGCAGTGGTCTCAAACTTAATTCCTGGAGTGCCATAGATCTGCAAACTCACACCTGCTTGGAAATGTCTAGTGATCCTGAATGATTAGCTGGATCAGGTGTGTTTGTTTAGGGTTGGAGCTAAACTGTGCAGAGCTGTGGTCCTTCAGGAATTGAGTTTGAGACCAGTGTATTATGGTGTTGGCAGGGGCGCCTTGAGATAACCAGAGACCCCTGGGCTACAGCATTACGGTAGGCCCCTACCCCAGAAAACCTTTTTTTAAGCTTCCTGACAACTATATGTCACTGCGTAAAATGTGAATATAAGTTAATATGCAAATTCACCCCGTGCCACAAGGTGGCGCTTAAGAACAGCAGAATATAGCCGCTACATAACACTATTACAGGCATTATACGGAGGTAATATGAAAATAAATGCCATCAAAGCTTTCCTGGCTGAAATGTGAGTTTGCAGGTATGATTTAAACACCATAAATCACACAAAATATAAATTATTCATCATCAGTAGAACAAAACAACACGACTTGTTGGCATAAATGTGGATTGTTTGGTGATTGCTAACAGCGTTATTTTGAAAAATGCTGTGCTTATATTTAATTAATTAAATCACAGCCGTATAAAGTTTAATGATCACATTTAAGCAATATGACGATTCCTATTTTTCCATCCCTGGATTTAAATTTGAGGCTTTGAAGCAGCACTTAATCTAACCTTCATCTGACACATGGATTAAATCCACGCAAATGACTGAACTCGCATTGTATGTTACAGAAAGCTGTCCGATCCCGTTCCATTCACACAGCAGTGTTATTTCTCTTGTTCATCTGCACGTTAACGTATAGACACTCTTGTGCTGGGCTACTTTACTAGAGAATGCATTGATTGTGCTTGCATTCCTCTTACAGTATATCGGTGGAACCTACCAACTACACACACTGTGTGGGGGGAACCTAAACTGAACCACTCACTGTACAGGCAACTACAACCAGTGCGTCGCTTAAAAAGAGTTTGTGAGTTTGTTTACAGTGTGCTGTTGTCACTTCTGCAAACTCCCATATAAATAATTATTCGAAAAATATAATTTCATTGCAGCCAGTAGGCCCCCTTTCCAGTGTAGCCCCCCATTGAAGCCCGCGCATTAATGCACCCTGGCCTATTTATCGTATACCAGGTATCATGAATCAGTTTGAATACAGAATCCTTAAAACCTGTTTCCCTATGCTGAAGAGGAAATGCCCCTGAAATGGGTGTTCCAACAAGACAACGACCCCAAACACACGAGTAAGCGAGCAAAATCTTAGTCTCAGACAAAAAGGATTGAGATAATGGAGTGGCCAGCTCAATCCCCTGACCTCTACCCAATTGTAAACTTATCGTGTGACATTAAAAATGCAGTTTCTGAAGCAAAAAAAATGTAAAAAAGCAGTAGTAACACCATGTTCTCTGTATTGACATATCAGTTACAGTGAGACCTGAGTAGAATGTGCAACATGTTCACAGTTACATTTTATGTCAATCAAAATGAGTCAACAGGCTACATCTTTGGGGAAATGTTTGTTTATGGAGCTCTGCTTCTCAGTCATATATCCCCACTGTCTCAGCAGCGCCCCCCGCTGTCCTGGAGGAGTCAGGAAATACTCCCTCTGTTGAGGAGAGTAACTCTCCTCTGTGGGAATGATGTCTCTGTAGCTCCAGTCTTGCCAGCGGAAGTTAAAGCGCTCCAGCAGTTCGATCCGGTCCTCCTGTGAACACACACAGTCCGGAGGATCTTTCTGCTGAAGTTCTTCTCCCACTTGCACATCCTTAAAGACCAGCAGGGCTCGTATAGCAAACCAGCCACCCAGCCTGGGGTGAATGCAAACCCCAAACATCTTCTGTGCAGAAAAAGGAGAAAGAGATTTAGGAAACAGACATACAATACAACATACTCACTGACACCAAAAGATATATTTACATTAGAACACTTTTTTTTACATTTGACATCTTTACATTAGAAAAGACAAGGCTAGACCTTGCAACATGTTTGGCAAGTTCAACACAGGTTTGTATGATATAATTATAGACCATTTATACCGTTGTGCTGGGTTAACTAAACGTTTCCTACATGTCCAGACTTCTCCATGCATTTTTAGATCATATTTACCATCTGATAATCTGTTAACATAAGTTACATTCTGACTATGTATGCTATTATGTTGCCAAATAATTTTGGGGATATTGTATTTAGGTACAGCAGCTCTCATTCAGTATGTGCACATTTTTATAAAAACAACAATAACAATATACAGGATTTGTCACCGTACTTGGACACATTGATTTTAAATGTTTGATGATGATTTTAAATGAAGTCTCTTCTGCTCACAAAGCTGCATTTATTTGATGGAAAAAAACAACAATAGTAAACCAAAAACCGTAATATTGTGAAATAGTATTACAATTAAATTGTTTTGTAATTTATTTCTGTGATCAAAGCTGAAAGTCTTCAGTGTCACATGATCCTTCAGAAATCATTCTAATAAGCTGATTTTATGCTAAATTATTACAATTACTATTATTATTATTATAATTAAAAAAAGGATTCTTTGATGAATAGAAAGTTGAAAAGAACACCATTTATTTGGACTAGTATCTTTTTTTAAATGATAAATTATTCACTTTTGATCATTTTAATGAATATTTCCTGATTAAGCATGAATTTCTATTAAATGTAAATTATGTAAGATCTGCTCTGATTTAACTCTAACACAGTTTAACTGGACTACACGCAGCACACTGCACTAATACAACTTTATATCTGCTACCAATACAATGCACATCCATGACATTGCGTATCCAGGATTATGTATAATACGTTGCACCTTTGCATATTATTGTGTGTATATATGAGTAGAATGTGTACATACGGTGTATAATGTGTATTGATAACTGAAAGTATGTCTAATAGTACACTGTGTGAATAAAGTTTTGTCTTTTGTTGTTTGTCTGAAGATTTCTTGCATCTCACGAATATGTCGTGTATGAAATATAATGCCTGTGTGCATGTATGTAAAACAACAAACGGACGATTTATATATAATCATCTGTAATTGTATATACATAATTGTGGCTGGAATAATAATGTAGCTGTAAAAATTGTTGCCAGCTGAAATTAAGATATATATACACATCTTCATGACTAGATAGAGACGTTGAGTTTGCCTTTACTATACACGTTAGATGAGAGTCACTCAACCGGCGGTAACGTAATCCTGTCTATTCTTTGAGTAAAAGCGTGTGTGGGTCGCACAATCTGGTTTAGTCCATTAAAGTTAAGCTTTTCAAATAACAGTTGCGGTCCCGGACAGTGAGGGACCTTACATATGTGGGTTAAATCAGAATTTCTCCAATTATTGTTAAAAAACAAGCTAATAGACTTCATAGCTAGCGTTAGTGAAGCGGTCGGGACTCTTTCTGTCTCCAGCTAAGCTCCGCCCACAGAAAAACATCACAATGTTTACTAACAGTAAAAGGGTCTATAAGTCTGTAAGTATGTACTGTCTATATGTAAATTGTTTCTGCAGTGTCTGGAGCACGCTCTCAAGAATTTCACTCACCGAGGCACATGTGCTGTGGTGATGTGACAATAAAAGTGCTTTGGTTTGATTTGATTTAAGACCACTTTAAGACCTTAATTTGTGAGACCTATTCAAACCCTGCTCCGTCCATTTTGACGCAGTTTAAAATGCAGGACCTGTGTTTTATGTTGCACTCTTTAATATATGCACATGCAGTATATTATGCTACGAGTCTATCCACACAAACTGTGTCTAATCGATTGTATTTTTACATCACGTCACATTTATATTTAATTGCATATAACATTATTTGCTGATAAAAGTCACAATTCACACAGACAATATTGTTAGAGACAAGCAATGCACTGAACAGACATTACTAGAAGTTGCAGTATGCTGCTTCATAAGCCTGTGTAATCATTTCTGATTAATCACAGCTGAATAATTAGATTAGCACTGACCTTATCACCCCACGGTGGATTGTGGATATCTGATTTCTGGTAGTAATATGCTGCTCCTGATATGTGAGCCGCAGTCTGGGCAAGAAACTTTGGTCTTCTGCTGGGCAGCATCTCATAATCATAACTGACATCCACCGACTGATTTGGAAAACACTGAATACAAAAGAGAGAGAGATTAAAATGATTGGATAATGGAGTGATGCACTCATGTTATGACAGGAAAGTAGAATTTAAGGCTAGAAGGGATACAGCTAAAACTACTGGACATGCGCTCATCAATATAGTAATTTTTTCTCACACTGTACAAAAATAATTTCTGTTTATGCATTATTTTAAAGGGTAGGTTTAGAGTTGGGGTTATGTGTAGGACTCAATAAACTCTAACTGGTAGAGAATTAAATGTATTGTTAGCTTCCGGTTTCTGCAGCATCCCTTCTAGCCTCAAGCCAAATCTGCTTTGCAGCACACCAGAGAGACAGAAGACGAGACTGTGTGAGCGGTGCACTGATCTACAGGGTCTCTGACAGCCTCACAGCACTGGCTCTGTAGGAAGGGGAGGAATGAGCGCTCAAACATGGACGGTGTGCTCAGGAGCACCAGAGCCAGAGTGTCTGCTGGGTACGACAGGTGATGAGCACGTGACACAGCTGCATTGTACCAGCCAACCTACAACAAACACAAACACTGGGAGTTCAGGCAACACTTCTAGTGCTTGCATACAGAGCTCTATACACAAGCACTCCGAATACGAATAGATGAACAGAACTAACAAGATCTAACATGATACAAAAATATGCACCACTGCAATATAAAGACATCGAATGCTTTCATTATTGAGAATGTTTGTTTTTATTATGTTAGTGGAGTCTGACATATTACCTTAAAAGGATACGTTTCAAAACCTTGCGCTTTTAACGACTCACGGAAAGTTCCTATAAGATCCTCCACGCATTCGCCGGAGATCGCCATGATATCTCGCTGCTGCTGCTTCTCCTCTTTCTGGGGTTTACTGCGCATGTGCGCCGCGCGCTGGAGCGGAGAGGAAGCGTCGCTCTCTGTCGAGCCAAACCCGGTGCTTTACAGAGAGGAAAACTAAACCCACTGTTATGGGAGTAAAATAAGGACAAATGTCTTTGAAACGAAAAACCATGTTGAACTGTACAAAAAATTATTAATAATAATTGCATTAACTGTTGCATTGCATTTTAATGCATTGTATTTTTAGGGTTGTGAATAATTAAATCTGAATAATTCAGTGTATATATATATATATATATATATATATATATTATACAAAATCAGAAAAATAGTTTTAATGCAAGGAAAGTGTCCTGTTAGTGGACACTTAAAGTGCCCAATTTAAGTTCCTTACATAAAAACGAAAATATAAGACTTATCACTCTGAAATTTACATTTGTGGAGAAAGAAAGAAAGAAAGAAAGAAGGAAATAAATAAATAAAATAAATAAATAAAATAAAATAAAATAAAAAAAGAAAGGAAGAAAGAAAGAAACCAAAGAAAAAAAGAAAGAAAGAAAGAAACCAAAGAAAGAAAGAAATAAATAAAGAAAGAAAATAAATACATATAAAAGAAAAGAAAGAAACCAAAGAAAGAAAGAAAGAAAGAAAGAAAGAAAGAAAGAAAGAAAGAAAGAAAGAAAGAAAGAAAGAAGGAAATAAAGAAAGAACATAAAAGAAATAAAGAAAAGAAAATAAAAAAGAATGGAAGAAAGAAAGAAAGAAAGAAAGAAAGAAAGAAAGAAAGAAAGAAAGAAAGAAAGAAAGAAAGAACATAAAAGAAATAAAGAAAAGAAAAGAAAAAAGAATGGAAGAAAGAAAGAAAGAAAGAAAGGAAATAAATAAAAGAAAAGGAAGAAAGAAAGAAAGGAAATAAAGAAAGAAAGAAAAGAAAAAGAAAGAAAGAAAGAAAGAAAGAAAGAAAGGAAATAAAGAAAGAAACTTTCCCCCTCGGTGACGTGAACAGAGGGAGAATCTGAAACAGCTTGTTTGGAGAGACTGTTCATGATTTATAGGTTTAAAAAAAAAAAAACGAGTTGGTGGATTTTTAACATTATAGGCTGGTTGTTTTCACACACTGCAGCCATACAACGGTGTTCAAACACCTTATAAAAGTGATTTTTGCATAATAGGTCCCCTTTAACTAATTTTACAGTTAAGCCCTGTTATCACTTCCTTCACCCACAAACCTTGTGTCCGTTTAAATAATATCTGTGCAATCAAGTCAATGATTGTGCTGGAAATGAAGTAGTCCTCAACTGAGCAAGCCAGAGGCGACAGCGGCAAGGAACGAAAACTCCATCGGTGACAGAATGGAGAAAAAACCTTGGGAGAAACCATGCTCAGTCGGGGGGCCAGTTCCCCTCCGGCCAGACGAACCAGTAGTTTGTTCCAACTGCAGCAAAGTCAGAATGTAAGTGGTCCACTGGTTCCAGGGGTCTTTCCCCGATGGATGTCTAGGTGAAGAGGTCCTCACTGGAGATCTGTCTCTGGGGCTCATCTATGTGTCCTAGACTCCGCTGACGTTCAGAGCTGTAGAGGTTAATACTGTAGAGTAAATACACAGTTTGAACATGAACACTGCACCGTGCTTACTTCCACGTAAATAAAAAACATAATTATTAAAATAAAATATATTGTACCTAAAAGTGAAATAAAAACTGTACTGTACTTAAATAAAGACTAAATGAAAATGTATCATACTTAACATTTAAGTACAGTAACTTGGTTTTTATTTAACTTTAAGTAGCTACAATACATTTTCATTTAAACTTTAAGCACAGTACAGTTTTTATTTCACTTTTAAATAAAAAAGTACTTGATAAAAAAAAACACAGGCTGTATATGTGTAACCCCCCCAGGTCCACACCATCCTAACTCGTTCATGCTTCGAGTGGGTCTCGAACCCGGGATTCCAGCGCGGGAGGCGGGCGCTCTAACAAGGAACGCCAAAGCTAGAGCGCCTCTGTTCGAGGTCAGGAGACTGAGGTTTTACACACAGCCCTTACTGGCATACATCCGTTACATATGTAGCTGCAAGTAACAACAATCAGGCCACGTTTCCACCAAAGCCAGCTGAAAACACCAAGGTGTGAGCGCTTGAGAGAGCAGCGTATTTTCGGTTGCTATGATATGGAATATCCGCTGAAGTAATATGGCAGACGCATCGCGAATGAAATGTTTCTCCAAGCATTATTTTTCATAACGATATTATTGTACTCCGGCAATTCCATCTGGTAAAGACATAAATACTCAGAGACAAGCAATATTAACTTCTCCATTGCTGTTCAGTCGTAGTACAAGCAGGGTGTGACGGTATTAGTCCCGCCCCTCCTCCACTGTGATTGGTTAGCTGACTAAAAAGTGACAGTGATGAGTGCTAACGTTCTTAAATTCTCGGTGCCAAGAAAAAAACGTCCCGAGTGCTCAGCATGAAAAAGACGCTACCCTATTTAAAACAATTTACAAAAAATCGCTTTGGTGGACACGCGGCCTTGATTTATATTTAATTCTGAGATTCCTCTGCGTACCACTGGAGGAAGCTCACGTACCACACTTTGAGAACCACTGCTATAAACAACAACAGTCTCACGAGCCACGCATATATCTTCACACTCAGTAACTTATATTACATCATTTTTTTTTTACATTTTACATTTCATATGTTTTTTACAATCTTTATTATTACAATTACATCAAGCTCTGCAATCTGGAAGTGTGGATATCGCGTGCGCCATTACAGAAACAGCAGAACGGTTATCCAACCAACAAAGAAAATAAAACACTCGGCTACAGTGTGTGCATTTACACACATACTTGATGCTATCTACCTTTACTTTAGCGACAGTAACTGGGCCGTTAGCTGCAAAGCTAATTTTACAACACAATTATATAGTGTTAGTTGACTTACATTTACGCATTTAGCAGACGCTTTTATCCAAAGCGACTTACAATTGCATTCA
Source organism: Oxygymnocypris stewartii (assembly GCA_003573665.1). Lineage (NCBI taxonomy): Eukaryota > Metazoa > Chordata > Actinopteri > Cypriniformes > Cyprinidae > Oxygymnocypris > Oxygymnocypris stewartii. Next base: position 497,480 of record QVTF01022645.1, read on the forward strand.
GGCTATACATGTTTTTTATCAGTATGTGTACCCTGGGAATCGAACCCACAACCTTTTGCGCTGCTGACGCCAATGCTCTACCACTGAGCCACACATGAACACTTGTCCAAGGTTTGTAGCTGAGCCAAGGAGAATTGGTACATTTACATTTATGCATTTAGCAGACGCTTTTATCCAAAGCGACTTACATTGCATTCAAGTTACAGTTTCTACATTTTATCAGCTCTTGCTTTCCCTGGGAATCAAACCCCTGATCTAGGGTGCTCGCGCCATGCTCTACCAGTTGAGCTACAGGAAAGCTACTGGTACTGATCCAGACTTTATTTTCAGACGTTCAGCAAGACCAGTTCTGTATTAGCCCAAGTTTAGGAAACAGTCGTCTGTAAAGCTCCAGTTTGCGCAACATTTCCATTGAAGCAGGTAAGCGCAATTGGTACTGCTTTACAAGTTCTTTCAGAAAATCCATACAGCGCGATGCAATGGGGGCTAACCTGCTTTCCTTCAGTTGGTCCATAAATGTAGTACCCAGGTCCGCATCCAGAGGGGAGAGGAATATGCCAGACTGTGTGAGGTCAAGTTCCCGGAGCTGCTCATGCGCAAGACGCTTGGTTTGAGAACGCGTCTGGCAGTTGTCATGTACAGTCTTTCCAAGTCTTTAAACACACCGAGGACTCCCTGCCAGAATTTGACTCCCCTCGCGTGAACGCGCATGACGTCATACTATGCCGCCAGTTGCGAAAACAGACAGACATTAGACGGCGTAAGTAGGCTAATGCATTGCATTTAGTGTGTTTGTGTTTGATCGTGTATTTGGCTTTGATTTATGTTTTTACAAACTGGATGGTCTTGCTGTGTTTTTATCGTTTGTGTGTTTTTACTACAGTAAAAAGAAAACAGGGTTTTGTTAAATCTGCCAAAAGTACTCTGCACTTGTGCTGATACCACACAGAAAAGCTGTGACCTGAAGACCATCTGCTTATAGTTTTACATTGAGCATATGAATAGCATGCCATAGGAATTCAGCAGGGCTGCTAAAAGTATACCTCTCTATATTAAATGCTTATTATGGAATCGAAACACTTGTGTTCAGTGCTGCCAAAATCATACACCCCAACATAAAATGCTTATTATTGAATCCAAACACTTGTGCTTTTTTGCAGATGTTCTACAGGATGAGATGTGTCACCAGAATGAGGTTTATTGGTCAAATATGTATTATTTTATGTAAATTATATTCTGTTCTGCTGTATGAAGTATACATACATTCATGTACACACTATCTGTGTATTTTTTTGTACTGTGTAATAGGCTCAATGTACTGCTCTTATTGTTTCTGTGTACTGGAAAGTGCTTACCGTTACAACTAATTATTTTTTAATGCAAACATATTGTCAATAAAGGTCTTTCTGTTACCTCTAACTATACACCACAGTGTCCTGATTACCGTGTGCCTTTAGGTGAATTTACAGACCCATATACACAACCCTGATTCATGTCATGTTACTGCTCTTTTTCCAGTAATCCTAATCAGTGTACTTTTAATAACAATTCTTCATCGTATTTTTCTAATGATTTCACTGTTCTTTTGTGAATAACATGAGATGGGAAAATCATTAAGTGTTTTTATTAACAGTTTACATAGTGTTACATTAACAGTATCAAAGTATTAATATTACATATAAATTACAATTACACAAAATAAATGATCGCAGTAAATCGACATGTGAGTGTGCACATCAGGATTCACAAACGGGGCAGATGTAACTTCAGTGTTTCCTTGAGCGTTGGACACAGTTGCAATGGAACGAACGTGGGCACACATCACAGCCAATCTAAACATGTTGACAAACACATTTTGAAGTCAAGCATAGGTATTTATGTAGTTCATTTAAAAAAAATACTTAAATGAACATTGTCACCTTCAATGTAAATGTGATAAAACACAACATTGTTTTTTGGAATGCATAAGACAGTTTCTGAAAACATCACAAGTACATTTATAAGCAAGTAAATCCCATTTTTTACAAACACTGATACATTTGTAAAGTACTAAAGAATTATTGGATATTTTCAGGTAATTGGAAACAAGCAATAGTCTCTAAAACATACCAGCGTTCTGCAGGAGACAAGCAGCTATAGTCATTCTTAGGGCAGACACCTTCTTCAGATGTGGAAAACTGAAGCGGCTCATCATTTAAGAAACATTCTGCTAACTAAAATAGAACAGTGATTATGTAATTGAGAATGATATGGTTGTCTAATGTGTCATTACAAGAAGTTACAACAATGGGCTGCTATATAATTATAAATAGTTTTGTTGCAATAAAGGTTGCATTTGTAGTGGACTGCAGGCTGAATTTCTTTCGTTCAGCTAACTGAAATTTTACATTAACCAACACATTGAAAATAGCTGTTTGAACACCACAAGAAAAATGTCAAAGGGATTGCCAAGGGGCTGTCAACTTTGTTAAAATGCTTAGTTATCCGCTTAGTTAATCCGCAAAAAGACAATTGTCTCTTTATTTACATTTTTATTTTCTGTTGATGGCGTTTTAAGGCTGTCCCTCTTTATAAAAATACAAATGTGGGAATCAGAAACAATCATGTCACTACTGGTCACTATACAAGAAAGTATACACTGTCAGCAGAATCACTCTTCCTAAAATATCCTAGTGTTCTTTTTCAATGGAATTCACCATTCATTTCAATAGAAAAAAACAGTGTCATTATTATCCTTTTAACATTCAGGATGACTGTCTCCATTAATGTTTACCTCTGGTGTTACACTACGGAAAAAAAGTCATATATGGCCTTATGATCCATTTAACTTACTTTCAGGACAAAAGGCCCACATGAACTGCCGTCCTGTTGGCATGAGTGTGGTAGCTTGTCACATTTTGTGTCAATAAAAGTCAGCCCTTTTGTGTCATAAAGGACCTATAATAATTTGAAACAAAATAAGAATTACATCATACATAGCTACATATGACAATACAAATATTCAATCTAGAATTTAATAAATTAAATTGAATATTAAGAAACAATTATGTTTAAACTGTTGATTTACCTTGTCACATTTTGACACTTTTGAATTTTTTTTCTGGTCTCCCCTTGAGGATCCAGATACAGAGCCCTCTTCTCTTGTGGAATCATAATCTTAATTAAGATATTGCTAATTATTACAACAAAACTTTAAATGAAAAAAAAATGTACCCAACTGTGGTGTATGTGGGTGAATGTGTTTTGTAATTACTTGATTGATTGTCTGGCTTCTTATTGGTTCCTGATTGTGGAAGCCAGTATTTAAGTCATGTGATGTGTTGTAGCATGATGACGCATGTGTTCACTGAAGTAAAGGGTGTTGATGGCATTTGTTGGTGGTTCTGCCTCATTAATATATAACACCAACCACATTAAAAAAATATATAGCTTAGATATAATCTTATAAAACACACATAAACTGTACTGTCAAAGTCCAGTGCTGATGCTCGTTAATGACCCCAAATATATATTTGAATGTGTTTGGATCCATCTGAAATTTCAGTAAAAAAAAATTACAAACTTAATGCTCAATTATTGGGAGTTTTATCCTAAAGGTTTACACCCTCTGGGTATGAATGAAGATTTATCCTTGAATTATTTATATAATACTTTAAGGATATATGTGGGTGACCCTCTAACAGTTACTTTGGTATGATGTCTATTTATTATATATTAACAATTTGTGATGTCAGTTGTATTACAGTAATACATGTTTTAATGAACGCAGGTGGTGCTTGGTAGCACACGTCACTGAGGAAGGGTTAATAACCGTAAATGTTCTGCACCGTTGCACCTTTTTACACATATTTTTGTGACCTCTGAGCGATAAATGAAATAACCCTATTCGGCTGAATCTGGACGAGTGTGGATCTCTGTGAACATCACTAAAGAATTTGAATGATGTGTTAATCACATTTGTATTGCAAAAAGTTGTGTTCTAACCTTGACCTTTGCCCTTTTATATTGCCAGATGTTGCTCATTTCGTACGAATTAATGCACACAGCCTTTTTTGTTAAATGCTTGTTGTATTTTTGTACCAAATGGTACATGCAAGCATTCATGACCTGAGAGGAATAAATTAACACATATTAGTTTCCCATAATAAAAAACAAGTTCACAAAGTTAAGCTGTTTAATGATGTTTTATGGTTCCTCTAGATGTACACTTTCATTTTAATTTTGAAATGTGGATATAGTTTTCCTTTGGCCATGATGTGTTTGCAAAGCATTATTTTATCAAAGGAATCAAATGTTAAAACATATTGTTATGAAGTGGCTTCTTTCGTTAACTTTTTTATGTCATTAAAACACTTATATATAAGATGCGTTCTTAAGGTATATAAATCTATACACTGTGGAAATCGATAAGAAAACCATTTCAGAATAGTAATTACTTTATACCACTAAAGTATTAAAATCAGAGAGTATTTCTATTATGCAGTTATCACTTATTAAAGCATATATGCTGGGTACAGCATGAACATCTCATGCCATCATGCACGACTACATAAACTGATTCATTTTTGTGTGTCACCACTTATGAGCCTATAGATTATAATAAAGTTAATAATAAAATATTGTGGAAAATGCAATCCGCAAACTAAGCCATTTAATGGTCGAGCCATATTTCTGTTCATATGAGGCACATAAAAGAGTCCCCACAGCAACTTTCTGTTGCTTATTTTGCCAACATAACATGTTTTACAAACACATTATTTTATTTTCTAAATAAAAAACTATCACTAAGCCTAAAGAGACAAGAGCCCAAATAAAATAAACACGAAACAACATAATGGTGAATTTAATCTAATCTAATAAAAAAATAAACTAAGCCAGTGTTAAATCTCACATTACTATAGTACTAGACTATACTAACCTTTGTACAAGTATAAAAAAATTATAATTTTAATAACATTTATAGTGATTAAAAAACAACAACAGAGCTCAGCTTAAAATTTCAGAGTGAATTGGTCTTTCTAAAAGGATCAACTCACCTCACTTTCTAAATATTGTGTGGGTGCAGTCCGCTGAATGTCAGAGTAAAACAATTTGAATGGCCCTATTTTCGAGATTAGCACATATAAACCTTTTCTTCCACAGGCTTCTTTGAAACCTGTAAAATATCAAAGACAACCAAAACAATTAAGTCCTATAAAGACAGAATATGAAACACTGAAGAAAAATCTCAATTTAAGTTTCTATCTTAAAATATGATATGTTGACACTCACAACAGGTGAATCCGTGTGTTTCTATTGTAATATTATTTTGATCTTTTATTGCCACACTGTAAATTAAAACGTGTCTGTCTAAATTGTTGTTTGAGTACATACGTGATTCTATATCTGAAGAGCTGGACCCTAATGAAGTCACAACTCCTTAGGATGCTGTGGCATGGACTGGTGGTGGAGATGCAGGTGAAGAGGGGGCTGAAGAGACCACATGGACTGACTGTGGAGATGCAGGTGAAGAGCAGGCTAGAGGCAGTTCTGGTTCTGGTGGTGGAGATGGAGGTGAGGAGTAGGCTGGAGGCAGTTCTGGTTCTGGTGGTGGAGATGCAGGTGAAGAAGGGGCAGAAGAGACCACATGGACTGACTGTGTAGATGCTGGTGAGGAGCAAGCGGGAGACAGTTCTGGTTCTGGTGGTGGGGATGCAGGTGAAGAGGGGGCTGAAGAGACCACATGGACTGACTGTGGAGATGCAGGTGAAGAGCAGGCTGGAGGCAGTTCTGGTTCTGGTGGTGGAGATGGAGGTGAGGAGTAGGCTGGAGGCAGTTCTGGTTCTGGTGGTGGAGATGCAGGTGAAGAAGGGGCAGAAGAGACCACATGGACTGACTGTGTAGATGCTGGTGAGGAGCAAGCGGGAGACAGTTCTGGTTCTGGTGGTGGGGATGCAGGTGAAGAGGGAGCTGAAGAGACCACATGGACTGACTGTGGAGATGCAGGTGAAGAGGGGGCTGAAGAGACCACATGGACTGACTGTGGAGATGCAGGTGAAGAGCAGGCTAGAGGCAGTTCTGGTTCTGGTGGTGGAGATGCAGGTGAGGAGCAGGCTGGAGGCAGTTCTGGTTCTAGTGGTGGAGATGCAGGTGAGGAGCAGGCTAGAGGCAGTTCTGGTTCTGGTGGTGGAGATGCAGGTGAAGAGCAGGCTGGAGGCAGTTCTGGTTCTGGTGGTGGAGATGCAGGTGAAGAGCAGGCTAGAGGCAGTTCTGGTTCTGGTGGTGGAGATGCAGGTGAAGAGCAGGCTGGAGGCAGTTCTGGTTCTAGTGGTGGAGATGCAGGTGAGGAGCAGGCTGGAGGCAGTTCTGGTTCTGGTGGTGGAGATGCAGGTGAAGAGCAGGCTGGAGGCAGTTCTGGTTCTAGTGGTGGAGATGCAGGTGAGGAGCAGGCTAGAGGCAGTTCTGGTTCTGGTGGTGGAGATGCAGGTGAGGAGCAGGCTAGAGGCAGTTCTGGTTCTGGTGGTGGAGATGCAGGTGAAGAGCAGGCTGGAGGCAGTTCTGGTTCTGGTGGTGGAGATGCAGGTGAGGAGCAGGCTAGAGGCAGTTCTGGTTCTGGTGGTGGAGATGCAGGTGAGGAGCAGGCTGGAGGCAGTTCTGGTTCTAGTGGTGGAGATGCAGGTGCGGAGTAGGTTGGAGGCAATTCTGGTTCTGGTGGTGGAGATGCAGATGAAGAAGGGGCTGAAGAGACCACATTGACTGACTGTGGAGATGCAGGTGAGGAGCAGTTTGGAGCCAGTTCTGGTTCTGGTCGTGGGGATGCAGGTGAGGAAGAGGATGCAAAGACCACAGGAACTGAAGCTGATGAAGATGAAGAGTTTAGTTTATGTGGGATGCGGGGTAATTCCTCAACGTGTAGCCTCAAATGGTCTACATTTATTTTGGGGAATTTTACACCCCTCTCATCTACCAGGTCTGCACTTTTGCCTTCCAATAAAGTGATTGTATATGGTCCAATAAAGTTAGCCTCCAGTTTGCCACCCTTTCGTTGTTGGCTCCTTATATTTTGCCTCCACACTCTGTCCCCAACTTTGAATGTGTTAAGGGCTTTCTTTGGTTTTGTTTGTCTCCTAACCCTTTCTTGTGAAGCTCTGGTATTTATTTGAGCCTCAGTCAAAACCTCACTGATGGCAATAGCCGATTCTGTTATTTCGTCAATTGACAATGTGTCCTCCACACTCTTGTCAATCTGAAAATGTGCAGGACAATACTGTTAAAAAGTGCTACCTGCTTATCATTAATGATAACTATTGGAATAATGTAACAATCTGCAGTTACCCGATAGTGCTCTGGTATTTCGGATGGGTAACGGGCCTCTCTTCCAAACATTAAAAAGTATGGCGAGTACTTAGTTGTCATCTGCTGCTTTGTGCGAAACCCAAACATGACGGCATCCAGGTGCTTGTCCCAGTCACAGGGATCTGGCAATATAATAACATTATTTTCATTATCAAAGCAAATAAGACAGAGCCTTTACATTCAAGCATCTGGTAGACATTTTGATCAGTCTTAACTAATAGTGTATTCAGTGTGTATATAATCATTATGTACATTCGCTAGGAAGTGAACCCATGAATTTTGCATTTCTATCTGAAATCTCTGCTTGTAGAAATATATAAAATGGATTATGCATAAAACAGCCAGGAATTATCATCTACTTCTTTGCAATGTAAAGAGAATTAGAATTGAATTACTGTTTATACCTCTGTATTGTTGCGTTCATTCTTTCCGCAAGCCCATTGGTCTGTGGGTGGTATGGTGCGCACAATGACCTTTTAATTTTTAAAACTTTGCAGATATTACTGTTCAGCTGGAATTTTATAAGAGAAAACTGTTTATTAACGTTCTCAGGGAAAATAGAAAAGGTGTGTATATTTAAAATAGTTGACAAAAAGTTTAATAATTTATTATATTTTTTTTGTATGTGTGAATATGTGTGACTTACTGTGTTTACAAACTCTTGTCCTTGGTCTGTGAGGACTCTCTTAGGTGCCTCAAACTGATGCACAAATTTCAATAGGCAATCTGCAACCTCCCTGGCAGCTTTTGATTTGAGGGGATATGCCTGGGGCCACTTGGTCATATAATCAATGATAACACATATATTGGTTGCCCTTGTCCGTCAATGCTAATTTGCCTATCAGATCCATCCCCACAAGCTCGAAAGGCTGTGTAACCTACAGTTAATTCAATAGAAAAAAAAAAATTACTTGAATTTTACAAAGTTTAAATACATATTTTTGTGAATGATCAAAGTGTTCTTATTTTATTCTATAACTTGTTATTTTTTAATAATTACATTTAAATTTTTTTATAAATAAATAAATGTGTGATGGAAAGGCATATCCCAATTGGAGTGCATTCATTTTGCTCCTTCACTGATGATCTGCTGGCCTGACATGGTCCACACTGTGCCACCTGTGATCAAAACAGCATAATGTTGTAAATTATTGGCATTTTATCATATTGCAAAAGTAGTAATTCTGTAAATGTAATTACCCAGGTGCCAATGTCCTTTGACATGCCAGGCCAGTAGAATCTTAGAGATATTGCGTTTCGTGTTTTTTTTTTTGTCCGAGGCTGCTTGCATGGAACTCCTCAAAAATTGTGTTTGCCTGTTCTGCCCCACACACAACTTTTACTTTCGTCTGTTGTTTTGTGCCTTTATGGCGAATGTAATACAATTCACCATCTATGAAAAAAAAAATAGAAAAAGTTACAAATACAATAAAAATATATAAAAGACATTGTGTGTGTGTATATATATATATATATATATATATATATATATAGATAGATATATAAATGTGTGTATGTATATATATATATATATATATATATATATATATATATATACATATATTTTGTGCATAAAAATTAGGCACGTTGACATTCTGATCCAGTATTTTTTTTCCATGAATAATTTACCAATTCAAAACAACAACAATCTTAATAACTACTGTATTTATAAGTGATGGATAATTGTTCATGAAGTCTGGAAGTGAAAAAAATATTATATTCAGGTGTGCATAATTATTAGGCATGTTTTATTTTACAGATAAAAGGAAACAAAAAAGGTATTCAACTCAGACTGAAAAGTCCAAAATGATTAAATCCCAATGAGAAAGTTTCAAAAGTAATGAAATACAGAAATTGAAAAGTTAAGGCATGATCACTGAACAGCAATATGCTTATTGGGTCAGCGGGGTCAGAAAAAAAAACAGGTGGAGAAGAAAAGAAACATGTTAACTGCAAAATAATTAAGAATTAATTTGAAGAGTCAGGTGTAAGACCATCAGGAACCATTTAATCATATTATTTTTAATTCTTCTCAACATGCTTTTTTTCTGCCCCCACAGACCCAATGAGTATTTTTCTGTCCAATGGACATGTCTTAAATTTGCAATTTCTTTATTGCATTGGTTTTGAATATTTCTTATTGGGATTTAAAAAAATTGACTTCAGGTTTGAGTTAAAATTCTTTTTTGTATACTATAGTGATGTACATATACACACACAGTATGTAGTATGGGGAGTGGCAAGGGCATAACCATGGTATAGATATTGGGGGGGGGGGGTCCCAAATGTGAGCCCTCCCCCAGATATTTTTTTTAAGTTCAGTCGCGGATCAGATCGTAAAAACAAACAGGCCAGGGGCCCGTTTCAGAAAGGAGGTTAAGTGAAAACTCTGAGTATGTTAACCCTGAAATGAGGGAAACTCTGGGTTTTCCGTTTCAAAAAGGGAGGTTTGTCAAACCCGAGAAAGCAGGGTAAGTCAAGCCCGTTTCTGAAAGAGAGGTTATACTCAGAGTCAATTACCGTGGTAACTTACTCTGTGAACCTAACCTGGTCGGGAGCAGGTTTTCTTCGGTAAACCCAGAGTTTCTTTCAGTCTCCTCTCCCTTTTTATAGTTTTAGCGAGGTTTAAATGCCTAATTCAAACTGCAAAATTGATTTTCTTACTGAGTATTTTTTGTCTTATTTCAAGTACAAATAGATTAAAATGTAAAATTATATATGAAAAAATTGTCAATATTTAGTCTTGTTTCCCGGGGGATTTTCCTTTTTAAGTGCATTTTACATAAAACAAGTAAAATTGTCCGCCATTAGGTAAGAAAAATAATCTTAATGCAAACGGAAACAAGAATATGTTTAATGTCTTACCCCATTGGAAGATAATTAGCAAAATAGGAAAAAATGCACTTTAAAACATTGGCGATCCAGAGCACATTATAAGTCCTGTTTGCAGATTTTAAGGAAAGTGTGCATCGCTCTCATACTCATTCTGATCATTTGTCCTGGGCACAAATCCGTCAAAGAGGAGTTTCACAGGACTGTAGGTCAGTGGTGAAAAAATCGGTTTAAATGAGGCTAATCTGATAAATGATGTTCACTTGATAACATCTTTCTGTGACATCTGGAAGTAACGCTGAATTAGCCACCTCGTAAAATATGTACGGATTGCCGTGAGATCGGGCTGGAAGTAATGTGGTTGGATGCATTGATGACAAGCATATCTCCACCATCATCGCACCTTCTGAAAATGAAACGAATTACTGTATGGAATGGAAGGATGCCAGATGGAGGGGTAGTACAAGCCGTAACCACCTCCACTGCTGTTAAATAAACTAATTATTCACTTTTTTATCATCTTTATTTCCTAATACAAAAGCAAAAGTTATTCTTTTTACTTTTGTATTTGAGAATTCTTCCAATACTTGACCACCTCCTCTTCATCTGTCAGTGGTGCTGGTTCTCCCTCTGCCTTCTTGCTGTCGTCAAGTCAGTAGTTAATTGTATTACTCTAATTAAGAAATGCAACAGGTTGGATTAGAGAATATCTAACTATGTGAAAAGAGTGTTTGACTATGTGGAAAAAGCTGCAGCGCATTGAAATAGTCATTGAATGATATTTAATGTAAAATGTTTGTAAAGTCATTAAGCCCACACATATGAACCTTTCATGCTTAAAGCTTTACCTTGATTTAATTCTTGTTTCTATACTTCATTTTTAGCTGCTGCACGTTCTTGTTTCATTTTTCCCTATTTTTTCTTTTTTGTGGCCGTGGGATACCATTAAAATGAATATGTTCAATAATTTACAGTTTTCACCTCTGATATTATAACAGTTATTAAGTTATTGACAGTTAAAGTTACGCATTGACGGAAGTACGCACACTGACGTCTTTTTGGCGGGAGCTGTTGCCATGGTGAATCATAACTTCGGTGCTCTGCTGATCATGACTTTTCATAGTCATGGTGCACGCGCTTAACTCAGAGTCAACCTACTTAGAGTTGAGTAAACTAACACAATTCAACACAATGTTCTGTAACCGAAAACTCAGAGTATCCCATCTCAGAGTAACTCGACTGAGTTCAAGTTTAAACTCAGAGTTGGTTGAACCTCCTTATTGAAACGGGCCCCAGGTAGAGGTCTGCACGGGCTCAAAACTGAAGCCCGAACCCGAGATTGTCTGACCCAACCCGACCCGACCCGAGCGGCACAGTTAAATTTAGAGCCCGAACCCGACCCGAAATCCCCCCCAACGAATAGCCAACAAAAAAAAAAAGGAAAAAGGCTGCATTTCACGATTGCATGCAAAGAAACAGATTAATCAAGGCTCTGCCATTTCACAAACATTTACCAGTTATGACAGTTTGTGAACATCAGGTGCAGCGGTCGCATACATTCTGCCGAGTTTATGAATTTTGTATGAAGATAATTCTTCCACCGTACAAATTATGGTCATTTTTTGTCAGTTAAGGCTCGTTAGCATTCTGTCTACTTTAAATCAGACATAAGATTAAGTGAGTGTGTTTACAATCTTAAATAAGATTGTATTTATTTGAATGCATTAATCATTTATTTGAATTAGCGAGAGAGAGAGAGAGAGAAGGGGGAATGTTGCGCGTGCATGTGAACCTGCGTCTGCGCGTCTCTCTCTACAAGCAATGAGGCTTAGTTACTTCAAAAACTGCGATTTTGCCGCCTCATTGCAGATAAATATGATGTTGTGACTTGCGAGTCAGTAGCCTGTCGAAGCTATTTTACTAATAAAAGTTTCACCGCGGTCAAGCCAGCCGCAGTTCAGAAAAACACGGTCAAGCCAGCCGCGATTGAAATTAAGGTGCGCGTGCATTACAATGACTACGGTAATCACAGGAACAACACACAGGAGACGCGCTTTTAGAGCGCTTTTCTTCTAGACGCCCAGAACTGAGATATAATGACATTTCTCGTGATCTTTTTTTTGTGCATCTGCTTTAATAGCAGATGTACAAAATAGCAGATGTGTTATTTATTCTCGTCTTTGACGATTCTGTATTACTATATTTTTCTACCTTTCAAATCATTGCAAGATTCATAGAAAAAGAGATATGGGACATTATTCGATTTAGAGGGGTATAAACACCAGGTTTTTAATAAGTACAAGAAATTAATGGTCAGTTCTTATATGGGACGTCCCATACTACATGCACACCTCATATGAAACCATATTACTGCAGCATTGTTGAGATATGGGACATTAATACATTTTGAGGACTATAAAGACACAATTTCTAATAAGTACAAGAAATGAATGGTCAGTTCTTATCAAGGACATCCCATACTATATGCACACCTCATATGAAACCATATTACTGCAGCATTTTTGAGATATGGGACATTAATACATTTTGAGGACTATAAAGACACCATTTATAATAAGTACAAGAAATGAATGGTCAGTTCTTATACTGGACATCCCATACTACATGCACACCTCATATGAAACCATATTACTGCAGCATTTTTGAGCTATGGGACATTATTCGATTTAGAGGGGTATAAACACCAGGTTTCTAATAAGTACAAGAAATGAATGGTCAGTTCTTATACAGGACGTCCCATACTACATGCAAACCTCATATGAAACCATATTACTGCAGCGTTTTCAAGAAATGGGACATTATTCGATTTAGAGGGGTATAAAGACACCATTTCTAATAAGTACAAGAAATGAATGGTCAGTTCTTATACTGGACATCCCATACTACATGCACACCTCATATGAAATCATATTACTGCAGCATTTTTGAGATATGGGACATTAATACATTTTGAGGGGTATAAAGACACCAGGTTTCTAATAAGTACAAGAAATGAATGGTCAGTTCTTATACAGGACATCCCATACTACATGCACACCTCACATGAAACCATATTACTGCAGCGTTTTCAAGAAATGGGACATTATTCGATTTAGAGGGGTATAAAGACACCAGGTTTCTAATAAGTACAAGAAATGAATGGTCAGTTCTTATACAGGACATCCCATACTACATGCACACCTCATATGAAACCATATTACTGCAGCATTTTTGAGATATGGAACATTAATACATGTTTAGGACTATAAAGACCTAATTTCTAATAAGTACAAGAAATGAATGGTCAATTCGTATATGGGACGTCCCATACTACATGCACACCTCATATGAAAGCATATTACTGCAGCGTTTTCAAGAAATTAGGCATTCTTAAATTGTCAGGACTATAAAGACACCATTTCTAATAAGTACAAGAAATTAATGGTCAGTTCTCATACAGGACGTCCCATACTACATGCACACCTCATATGAAACCATATTACTGTAGCATTTTTGAGATATGGGACATTAATACATTTTGAGGACTATAAAGACACCATTTCTAATAAGTACAAGAAATGAATGGTCAGTTCTTATACAGGACGTCCCATACTATATGCACACCGCATATGAAACCATATTACTGCAGCGTTTTCAAGAAATGGGACATTATTCGATTTATAGGGGTATAAAGACACCATTTCTAATAAGTACAAGAAATGAATGGTCAGTTCTTATACTGGACATCCCATACTACATGCACACCTCATATGAAACCATATTACTGCAGCGTTTTCAAGAAATGAGACATTATTAAATTTTGAGGGGTATAAAGACACCATTTCTAATAAGTACAAGAAATGAATGGTCAGTTCTCATACAAGATGTCCCATACTACATGCACACCTCATATGAAACCATATTACTGTAGCATTTTTGAGATATGGGACATTAATACATTTTGAGGGGTATAAAGACACAATTTCTAAAAAGTACAAGAAATGAATGGTCAGTTCTTATACAGGACGTCCCATACTGCATGCACACCTCATATGAAACCATATTACTGCAGCGTTTTCAAGAAATGGGACATTATTCGATTTAGAGGGGTATAAAGACACCATTTCTAATAAGTACAAGAAATGAATGGTCAGTTCTCATACAGGACGTCCCATACTACATGCACACCTCATATGAAACCATATTACTGTAGCATTTTTGAGATATGGGACATTAATACATTTTGAGGACTATAAAGACACCATTTCTAATAAGTACAAGAAATGAATGGTCAGTTCTTATACAGGACGTCCCATACTATATGCACACCTCATATGAAACCATATTACTGCAGCGTTTTCAAGAAATGGGACATTATTCGATTTATAGGGGTATAAAGACACCATTTCTAATAAGTACAAGAAATGAATGGTCAGTTCTCATACAGGACGTCCCATATTACATGCACACCTCATATGAAACCATATTACTGTAGCATTTTTGAGATATGGGACATTAATACATTTTGAGGACTATAAAGACACCATTTCTAATAAGTACAAGAAATGAATGGTCAGTTCTTATACAGGACGTCCCATACTATATGCACACCTCATATGAAACCATATCACTGCAGCGTTTTCAAGAAATGGGACATTATTCGATTTATAGGGGTATAAAGACACCATTTCTAATAAGTACAAGAAATGAATGGTCAGTTCTTATACTGGACATCCCATACTACATGCACACCTCATATGAAACCATATTACTGCAGCGTTTTCAAGAAATGAGACATTATTACATTTTGAGGGGTATAAAGACACCATTTCTAATAAGTACAAGAAATGAATGGTCAGTTCTCATACAGGACGTCCCATACTACATGCACACCTCATATGAAACCATATTACTGTAGCATTTTTGAGATATGGGACATTAATAAATTTTGAGGACTATAAAGACACCATTTCTAATAAGTACAAGAAATGAATGGTCAGTTCTTATATAGGACGTCCCATACTATATGCACACCTCATATGAAACCATATTACTGCAGCGTTTTCAAGAAATGGGACATTATTCGATTTATAGGGGTATAAAGACACCATTTCTAATAAGTACAAGAAATGAATGGTCAGTTCTTATACTGGACATCCCATACTACATGCACACCTCATATGAAACCATATTACTGCAGCGTTTTCAAGAAATGAGACATTATTAAATTCTGAGGGGTATAAAGACACCATTTCTAATAAGTACAAGAAATGAATGGTCAGTTCTCATACAGGACGTCCCATACTACATGCACACCTCATATGAAATCATATTACTGTAGCATTTTTGAGATATGGGACATTAATATTTTGAGGACTATAAAGACACCATTTCTAATAAGTACAAGAAATGAATGGTCAGTTCTTATGCAGGACATCCCATACTATATGCACACCTCATATGAAACCATATTACTGCAGCATTTTTGAGATATGGGACATTAATAAATTTAGAGGGGTATAAAGACCTAATTTCTAATAAGTACAAGAAATGAATGGTCAATTCGTATATGGGACGTCCCATACTATATGCACACCTCATATGAAACCATATTACTGCAGCGTTTTCCATAAGTGGGACATTATTAAATTTAGAGGGGTATAAAGACACCATTTCTAATAAGTACTAGAAATGAATGGTCAGTTCTTATAGAGGACATCCCATACTATATACACACCTCATATGAAACCATATTACTGCAGCATTTTTGAGATATGGGACATTAATACATTGTGAGGACTATAAAGACACCATTTCTAATAAGTACAAGAAATGAATGGTCAATTCGTATATGGGACGTCCCATACTACATGCACACCTCATATGAAACCATATTACTGCAGCATTTTTGAGATATGGGACATTAATAAATTTTGAGGACTATAAAGACACCATTTCTAATAAGTACAAGAAATGAATGGTCAGTTCTTATATAGGACGTCCCATACTATATGCACATCTCATATGAAACCATTTTACTGCAGCGTTTTTGAGATATGGGACATTAATTCATTTTTAGGACTATGAAGACCCCATTTCTAATAAGTACACGAAATGAATGGTCAGTTCTTATATAGGACGTCCCATACTACATGCACACCTCATATGAATCCATTTTACTGCAGCATTTTTGAGATATGGGACATTACTACGTTTTGAGGACTATAAAGACATAATTACAGGCCCCCCCCCCCCCCCCCCCCCCATTCCTGGAGAGGAAGTCGGCTACAGTCATCTGCGTCCCCGGCCTGTGGATCACCTTGAATTTGAAGGGTTGTAATGCCAGATACCAACGGGTGATCCGCGCGTTGGTATCCTTCATGCGGTGGAGCCACTGCAAGGGCGCGTGGTCCGAACAGAGGGTGAATTCCCATCCCAGGAGATAATAGCGGAGAGTGAGGACCGCCCACCGGATCGCCAAGCACTCCTTCTCAATGGTGCTGTACATCGTCTCTCTCTTAGAGAGCTTCCGACTGATGTACAGCACCGGGCGCTCCTCACCCTCTATCTCCTGGGTCAGGACAGCTCCCAGCCCCCGGTCTGACGCGTCCGTCTGCAGCAAGAAGGGGAGAGAAAAGTCAGGAGATTGCAATAGCGGCCTGCCACACAGAGCAGCCTTTACTTGGGTGAAAACTTGCTGGCATCGCTCCGTCCACGGGACCGTATCTGGGACCTCCTTTTTAGTGAGGTCAGTCAGCGGGCTGGTGAGCTCCGAATAGTCAGGAATAAACCTCCTGTAATACCCCGCCAGCCCCAGGAACTGCCTCACCTCCTTTTTGGTCTTGGGTCTCGGGCAGGCCGCAATAGCGGCCGTCTTATCAATTTGGGGACGCACCTGCCCGTGACCCAAGTGGAACCCCAGATAACGAACCTCCACCCGCCCAATCGCACACTTCTTTGGGTTGGCCGTTAGCCCCGCTCCCCTCAGCGCTCTCAGCACCTCCCGCAGGTGCACCATATGCCGCTGCCAGTCCTGACTGTAGATGATAATGTCATCCAGATAGGCAGCGGCATATGCGGTGTGCGGTCGGAGGATTTTGTCCATGAGGCGCTGAAAGGTAGCGGGCGCCCCGAACAACCCAAACGGAAGTGTGACAAATTGGTGTAATCCAAACGGCTTTGTGAAGGCTGACTTTTCTTTGGATAAGGGCGATAAGGGGATCTGCCAATATCCTTTGGTTAAGTCCAGCGTCGAATAAAAACGAGCGGTACCCAGCCGATCAAGCAACTCGTCAACCCGCGGCATTGGATAGGCGTCGAACTTCGACACCGCATTCACTTTGCGATAATCCACACAGAACCGAACCGAGCCGTCTGTTTTCGGTACCAAAACGATCGGGCTCGCCCAGTCACTGTGGGATTCTTCTATTACTCCCATCTCTAACATTGCCTCTAATTCTGACTGAACCACTTTTTTTTTGTGTTCCGGTAAGCGATACGGCCGACTGCGCACTACGACGCCCGGCTCCGTCTCAATATGGTGCTGGATGAGATTGGTTCGCCCGGGCCGAGGCGAGAACACGTCTGCAAAGTCCTTTTGCAACCTGGCTACATCGGTGAGCTGGGAGGGCGAGTGAAGATCTCCCCCAGGGGCCAGAGTGAGTGACTGGATTTTGGTGATCACCTCTGGCCCGAGATCGTCCTCGCCACTTACCGCCGTCGCCAGCATCACCGGCTCCACCTTGCTCCATTTTTTAAGGAGATTGAGGTGGTAGATTTGACGTGCCCCGCTCCGGTCCGTTTGAACCACCTCATAATTGAGATCCCCTACCCGTCGTGTGACCTCGAAAGGTCCTTGCCACTTGGCGAGTAATTTAGAGCTAGAAGTGGGGAGCAATACAAGTACTTTATCTCCCGGTGCAAACTTGCGTAATCTGGTCCCCCGATTGTATAGCCGGCTTTGCTTGTCCTGGGCCTGTAACAAACTCTCCATGGAGAGCTGCCCCAAGGTGTGAAGCTTTGTTCTCAGGTCCAGCACATGCTGAATTTCGTTTTTGCTCTCCGAAGGTCCCTCCTCCCTCCCAAGTCTCCCTCAGGACGTCCAAGACCCCGCGGGGCTGGCGCCCATACAGGAGCTCGAAGGGGGAAAACCCCGTGGAGGCTTGCGGGACCTCCCGCACAGCGAACAAAAGGGGTTCCAGCCATTTGTCCCAATTTTTGGCGTCTTCGTGAACGAACTTTTGAATCATTGTTTTCAACGTACGATTAAATCGTTCCACCAGGCCGTCCGTTTGTGGGTGATAGACGCTGGTGCGAATCGACTTAATTCCCAACAATTCATAAAGTTCGCGAATGGTTCGTGACATAAACGCCATGCCCTGATCGGTGAGAATCTCTTTCGGGATTCCCACCCGGGAGATCATACTGAACAGAGCTACACCGCTACACTCTTTGCGGAAATGTTGCGGAGCGCCACTGCCTCCGGGTATCGGGTTGCATAATCCACCAGAACTAATGCAAACCAATGACCTCGTGCTGACCGTTCCAATGGCCCGATGAGGTCCATACCAATTCTTTCGAAGGGGGCCTGCATTAGCGGAAGGGGGCGCAAAGGCGCTTTTGGGGAGGCCGGGGGATTCACTAACTGACATTCACGACAAGCCGCACACCACCGGCGTACATTCTCGTGAATGCCCGGCCAAAAAAACGGGGCCATTAAACGGTTCAGTGTCGCTGCTTGACCCAGATGCCCTGCCATAGGATTACAATGAGCCGCCTGGAAAAGCATTTCCCGACGGCTTTTTGGTACCAACAACTGGGTTGTATCTTGTTTTGACTGAGCGTCCTGCGTCACTCGATACAACCTATCTTTTAATATAGCAAAATAGGGATAGGAAGGGGGCCGTGCGGACTGAAGAGGCCGGCCGTCAATGGAACGGACCTGGTCGAACGCGTTTCTTAGCGATTCGTCCTGGGACTGCTCCAGGGGAAAATCATCACGCTCCATGAGGATTAGCCTCTCTACCGCGCTCCGTTCCCCTGGTGCCGCCTCAGCGGGTCCTGGCTCAGCCTCTCCCGTTTGCACGGCCGCCTCCCCCTCCGGCTTCTCTTTTCCGCAGGAGGTTTCCACACACAAAACTCCAAATAAAGTTTTAAACGCTGGCCAATTGGTTCCCAAAATCAGCGGATGCCGGAGGCGGGGGTTAACTGCCACCTCCACCTTATGCTTTTGCCCCCGAAATTGGATAGCTAACAGCACTACCGGGTATTTCACCACGCCCCCATGTACACACCTCACCCGAACCATGCAGCTCTTATCCAATGCCTCGGGCTGAATTAGGCTTTGATGGATCGAGGTTTGGTTACATCCTGAATCCACCAAAGCCCAATAAGTACCCCCCCTAATACTCACAGGTATTGGTACCCGCCAGCTTGATCGGGGGCAGCCTGTGGGGCGTCCGGAACCCAGACCAGTGTCCCCACCTCCATCACTGGACACCGATCGATGAAGTGGCCCGGGTCCCCGCAACGCCAACAGGCCGGCCCAGGCTTCCCCGCCACCCTAGTGGCGGGAAGTGGGCCAAGGAATTGGCGTGGAGACCCCGAAGGAACGGAAAAAAGCGCGGAGCTTGGGCTGGCTGACCCTGCCTCCCTGGCGTGGGCTCTCACGGCCGCCGACTCCGGTGCCGGTCCTCCTCTCCATCGGGGCTGGGCCCTGGGTAGCACGCCGGCCCGGGACCTAGGGAGAAAAGACGGGGGAGAAAAGGAAGAAGAAGGAGGGAGAGAGACGGAAGGTAGGGATTCGCCAACCCCGTGGCACGCCGCCATCTGGTCCTCCGCGAGTTGGATGGCCAGGTCCAGCGACGTCCGGCGTTGGCACTGGACCCACTGCGCGGTCTTCGTGGGCAACCGCGCAATGAACTGTTCCAGCACCACGCGGTCGATGATCTGGTCGACGTCGCTTTCGCCGGCCAACAGCCATCTGCGGCATGCGTCCCGGAGCTGGTGAGCCATCACGAAGGGCCGGCCGTTTTCCCCCAGCTCCAGCGATCGTAAGCGCTGGCGATGTTGCTCGGGGTTCCGGCCGACCCGCTGGAGGATGGCTCGCTTCAGGTCGTCGTAGACCAGGAGGTTCTGAACTGGCAGCTGCTGCGCCGCCAACTGCGCCTCCCCGGACAGCAGTGGAACGAGGCGCACTGGCCAGCTCATCTGGGGCCACCCACATGCCTCCGCGGTCTTCTCAAAGAGGTCGAGAAACGCCTCCGGGTCGTCCTGCGGTCCCATCTTCTGCAACGGCATGTGGGTGGGCAGGGCTGGGGCTGGTGGAATCCCCCCAGCCCGAACCTCCCGGTCCATCCAGCTCCGGAACAGCTCGCGGTCCTGCTGCTGCATCCCATATGCAAATAGTATGGGATGTCCTGCATGTGACCTGACCAATCATTTCTTGTACTTATTAGAAATGGTGTCTTAATACCCCTCTAAATGTATTAATGTCCCATATCTCAAAAATGCTGCAGTAATATGGTTTCATATGAGGTGTGCATATAGTATGGGACGTCCCATATAAGAATTGACCATTCATTTTCGTGTACTTATTAGAAATTAGGTCTTTATACCCCTCTAAATGTATTAATGTCCCATATCTCAAAAATGCTGCAGTAATATGGTTTCATATGAGGTGTGCATATAGTATGGGACGTCCCATATAAGAACTGACCATTAATTTCTTGTACTTATTAGAAATGGTGTCTTTATACCCCTCTAAATCGAATAATGTCCCATTTCTTGAAAACGCTGCAGTAAAATGGTTTCATATGAGGTGTGCATGTAGTATGGGATGTCCAGTATAAGAACTGACCATTCATTTCTTGTACTTATTAGAAATGGTGTCTTTATACCCCTATAAATCGAATAATGTCCCATTTCTTGAAAACGCTGCAGTAATATGGTTTCATATGAGGTGTGCATATAGTATGGGACGTCCTGTATAAGAACTGACCATTCATTTCTTGTACTTATTAGAAATGGTGTCTTTATAGTCCTCAAAATGTATTAATGTCCCATATCTCAAAAATGCTACAGTAATATGGTTTCATATGAGGTGTGCATGTAGTATGGGACGTCCTATATGAGAACTGACCATTCATTTCTTGTACTTATTAGAAATGGTGTCTTTATACCCCTCTAAATCGAATAATGTCCCATTTCTTGAAAACGCTGCAGTAATATGGTTTCATATGAGGTGTGCATGCAGTATGGGACGTCCTGTATAAGAACTGACCATTCATTTCTTGTACTTATTAGAAATTGTGTCTTTATACCCCTCAAAATGTATTAATGTCCCATATCTCAAAAATGCTGCAGTAAAATGGTTTCATATGAGATGTGCATATAGTATGGGACGTCCTATATAAGAACTGACCATTCATTTCTTGTACTTATTAGAAATTAGGTCTTTATACCCCTCTAAATTTATTAATGTCCCATATCTCAAAAATGCTGCAGTAATATGGTTTCATATGAGGTGTGCATGTAGTATGGGATGTCCTGCATAAGAACTGACCATTCATTTCTTGTACTTATTAGAAATGCTGTCTTTATAGTCCTCAAAATGTATTAATGTCCCATATCTCAAAAATGCTACAGTAATATGGTTTCATATGAGGTGTGCATGTAGTATGGGACGTCCTGTATGAGAACTGACCATTCATTTCTTGTACTTATTAGAAATGGTGTCTTTATACCCCTCAAAATTTAATAATGTCTCATTTCTTGAAAACGCTGCAGTAATATGGTTTCATATGAGGTGTGCATGTAGTATGGGATGTCCAGTATAAGAACTGACCATTCATTTCTTGTACTTATTAGAAATGGTGTCTTTATACCCCTATAAATCGAATAATGTCCCATTTCTTGAAAACGCTGCAGTAATATGGTTTCATATGAGGTGTGCATATAGTATGGGACGTCCTGTATAAGAACTGACCACTCATTTCTTGTACTTATTAGAAATGGTGTCTTTATAGTCCTCAAAATGTATTAATGTCCCATATCTCAAAAATGCTACAGTAATATGGTTTCATATGAGGTGTGCATGTAGTATGGGACGTCCTGTATAAGAACTGACCATTCATTTCTTGTACTTATTAGAAATGGTGTCTTAATACCCCTCTAAATGTATTAATGTCCCATATCTCAAAAATGCTGCAGTAATATGGTTTCATATGAGGTGTGCATATAGTATGGGACGTCCCATATAAGAATTGACCATTCATTTTCGTGTACTTATTAGAAATTAGGTCTTTATACCCCTCTAAATGTATTAATGTCCCATATCTCAAAAATGCTGCAGTAATATGGTTTCATATGAGGTGTGCATATAGTATGGGACGTCCCATATAAGAACTGACCATTAATTTCTTGTACTTATTAGAAATGGTGTCTTTATACCCCTCTAAATCGAATAATGTCCCATTTATGGAAAACGCTGCAGTAAAATGGTTTCATATGAGGTGTGCATGTAGTATGGGATGTCCAGTATAAGAACTGACCATTCATTTCTTGTACTTATTAGAAATGGTGTCTTTATACCCCTATAAATCGAATAATGTCCCATTTCTTGAAAACGCTGCAGTAATATGGTTTCATATGAGGTGTGCATATAGTATGGGACGTCCTGTATAAGAACTGACCATTCATTTCTTGTACTTATTAGAAATGGTGTCTTTATAGTCCTCAAAATGTATTAATGTCCCATATCTCAAAAATGCTACAGTAATATGGTTTCATATGAGGTGTGCATGTAGTATGGGACGTCCTATATGAGAACTGACCATTCATTTCTTGTACTTATTAGAAATGGTGTCTTTATACCCCTCTAAATCGAATAATGTCCCATTTCTTGAAAACGCTGCAGTAATATGGTTTCATATGAGGTGTGCATGCAGTATGGGACGTCCTGTATAAGAACTGACCATTCATTTCTTGTACTTATTAGAAATTGTGTCTTTATACCCCTCAAAATGTATTAATGTCCCATATCTCAAAAATGCTGCAGTAAAATGGTTTCATATGAGATGTGCATATAGTATGGGACGTCCTATATAAGAACTGACCATTCATTTCTTGTACTTATTAGAAATTAGGTCTTTATACCCCTCTAAATTTATTAATGTCCCATATCTCAAAAATGCTGCAGTAATATGGTTTCATATGAGGTGTGCATGTAGTATGGGATGTCCTGCATAAGAACTGACCATTCATTTCTTGTACTTATTAGAAATGCTGTCTTTATAGTCCTCAAAATGTATTAATGTCCCATATCTCAAAAATGCTACAGTAATATGGTTTCATATGAGGTGTGCATGTAGTATGGGACGTCCTGTATGAGAACTGACCATTCATTTCTTGTACTTATTAGAAATGGTGTCTTTATACCCCTCAAAATTTAATAATGTCTCATTTCTTGAAAACGCTGCAGTAATATGGTTTCATATGAGGTGTGCATGTAGTATGGGATGTCCAGTATAAGAACTGACCATTCATTTCTTGTACTTATTAGAAATGGTGTCTTTATACCCCTATAAATCGAATAATGTCCCATTTCTTGAAAACGCTGCAGTAATATGGTTTCATATGAGGTGTGCATATAGTATGGGACGTCCTGTATAAGAACTGACCACTCATTTCTTGTACTTATTAGAAATGGTGTCTTTATAGTCCTCAAAATGTATTAATGTCCCATATCTCAAAAATGCTACAGTAATATGGTTTCATATGAGGTGTGCATGTAGTATGGGACGTCCTGTATAAGAACTGACCATTCATTTCTTGTACTTATTAGAAATTGTGTCTTTATACCCCTCAAAATGTATTAATGTCCCATATCTCAAAAATGCTGCAGTAAAATGGTTTCATATGAGATGTGCATATAGTATGGGACGTCCTATATAAGAACTGACCATTCATTTCTTGTACTTATTAGAAATTAGGTCTTTATACCCCTCTAAATTTATTAATGTCCCATATCTCAAAAATGCTGCAGTAATATGGTTTCATATGAGGTGTGCATGTAGTATGGGATGTCCTGCATAAGAACTGACCATTCATTTCTTGTACTTATTAGAAATGCTGTCTTTATAGTCCTCAAAATGTATTAATGTCCCATATCTCAAAAATGCTACAGTAATATGGTTTCATATGAGGTGTGCATGTAGTATGGGACGTCCTGTATGAGAACTGACCATTCATTTCTTGTACTTATTAGAAATGGTGTCTTTATACCCCTCAAAATTTAATAATGTCTCATTTCTTGAAAACGCTGCAGTAATATGGTTTCATATGAGGTGTGCATGTAGTATGGGATGTCCAGTATAAGAACTGACCATTCATTTCTTGTACTTATTAGAAATGGTGTCTTTATACCCCTATAAATCGAATAATGTCCCATTTCTTGAAAACGCTGCAGTAATATGGTTTCATATGAGGTGTGCATATAGTATGGGACGTCCTGTATAAGAACTGACCACTCATTTCTTGTACTTATTAGAAATTGTGTCTTTATACCCCTCAAAATGTATTAATGTCCCAAATCTCAAAAATGCTGCAGTAAAATGGTTTCATATGAGATGTGCATATAGTATGGGACGTCCTATATAAGAACTGACCATTCATTTCTTGTACTTATTAGAAATGGTGTCTTTATAGTCCTCAAAATTTATTAATGTCCCATATCTCAAAAATGCTGCAGTAATATGGTTTCATATGAGGTGTGCATGTAGTATGGGACGTCCCATATACGAATTGACCATTAATTTCTTGTACTTATTAGAAATTAGGTCTTTATACCCCTCTAAATGTATTAATGTCCCATATCTCAAAAATGCTGCAGTAAAATGGTTTCATATGAGGTGTGCATATAGTATGGGACGTCCTATATAAGAACTGACCATTCATTTCGTGTACTTATTAGAAATGGGGTCTTCATAGTCCTAAAAATGTATTAATGTCCCATATCTTAAAAATGCTGCAGTAAAATGGTTTCATATGAGATGTGCATATAGTATGGGACGTCCTATATAAGAACTGACCATTCATTTCTTGTACTTATTAGAAATGGTGTCTTTATAGTCCTCAAAATTGATTAATGTCCCATATCTCAAAAATGCTGCAGTAATATGGTTTCATATGAGGTGTGCATGTAGTATGGGACGTCCCATATACAAATTGACCATTCATTTCTTGTACTTATTAGAAATTAGGTCTTTATACCCCTCTAAATGTATTAATGTCCCATATCTCAAAAATGCTGCAGTAATATGGTTTCATATGAGGTGTGTATATAGTATGGGATGTCCTCTATAAGAACTGACCATTCATTTCTAGTACTTATTAGAAATGGGGTCTTTATAGTCCTAAACATGTATTAATGTCCCATATCTCAAAAATGCTGCAGTAAAATGGTTTCATATGAGGTGTGCATATATTATGGGACGTCCTATATAAGAACTGACCATTCATATCGTGTACTTATTAGAAATGGGGTCTTCATAGTCCTAAAAATGTATTAATGTCCCATATCTCAAAAATGCTGCAGTAAAATGGTTTCATATGAGATGTGCATATAGTATGGGACGTCCTATATAAGAACTGACCATTCATTTCTTGTACTTATTAGAAATGGTGTCTTTAAAGTCCTCAAAATTTATTAATGTCCCATATCTCAAAAATGCTGCAGTAATATGGTTTCATATGAGGTGTGCATGTAGTATGGGACGTCCCATATACGAATTGACCATTAATTTCTTGTACTTATTAGAAATTAGGTCTTTATACCCCTCTAAATGTATTAATGTCCCATATCTCAAAAATGCTGCAGTAATATGGTTTCATATGAGGTGTGCATATAGTATGGGATGTCCTGTATAAGAACTGACCATTCATTTCTTGTACTTATTAGAAATGGTGTCTTTATACCCCTATAAATCGAATAATGTCCCATTTCTTGAAAACGCTGCAGTAATATGGTTTCATATGAGGTGTGCATATAGTATGGGACGTCCTGTATAAGAACTGACCATTCATTTCGTGTACTTATTAGAAATGGTGTCTTTACAGTCCTCAAAATGTATTAATGTCCCATATCTCAAAAATGCTACAGTAATATGGTTTCATATGAGGTGTGCATGTAGTATGGGACGTCCTGTATGAGAACTGACCATTAATTTCTTGTACTTATTAGAAATGGTGTCTTTATACCCCTCTAAATCGAATAATGTCCCATTTCTTGAAAACGCTGCAGTAATATGGTTTCATATGAGGTGTGCATGCAGTATGGGACGTCCTGTATAAGAACTGACCATTCATTTCTTGTACTTATTAGAAATTGTGTCTTTGTACCCCTCAAAATGTATTAATGTCCCATATCTCAAAAATGCTGCAGTAAAATGGTTTCATATGAGATGTGCATATAGTATGGGACGTCCTATATAAGAACTGACCATTCATTTCTTGTACTTATTAGAAATGGTGTCTTTATAGTCCTCACAATTTAAGAATGCCTCATTTCTTGAAAACGCTGCAGTAATATGCTTTCATATGAGGTGTGCATATAGTATGGGACGTCCTATATAAGAACTGACCATTCATTTCGTGTACTTATTAGAAATGGGGTCTTCATAGTCCTAAAAATGTATTAATGTCCCATATCTTAAAAATGCTGCAGTAAAATGGTTTCATATGAGATGTGCATATAGTATGGGACGTCCTATATAAGAACTGACCATTCATTTCTTGTACTTATTAGAAATGGTGTCTTTATAGTCCTCAAAATTTATTAATGTCCCATATCTCAAAAATGCTGCAGTAATATGGTTTCATATGAGGTGTGCATGTAGTATGGGACGTCCCATATACAAATTGACCATTCATTTCTTGTACTTATTAGAAATTAGGTCTTTATACCCCTCTAAATGTATTAATGTCCCATATCTCAAAAATGCTGCAGTAATATGGTTTCATAAGAGGTGTGTATATAGTATGGGATGTCCTCTATAAGAACTGACCATTCATTTCTAGTACTTATTAGAAATGGTGTCTTTATACCCCTCTAAATATAATAATGTCCCATTTATGGAAAACGCTGCAGTAATATGGTTTCATATGAGGTGTGCATGTAGTATGGGACGTCTTGTATGAGAACTGACCATTCATTTCTTGTACTTATTAGAAATGGTGTCTTTATACCCCTCAAAATTTAATAATGTCTCATTTCTTGAAAACGCTGCAGTAATATGGTTTCATATGAGGTGTGCATGTAGTATGGGATGTCCAGTATAAGAACTGACCATTCATTTCTTGTACTTATTAGAAATGGTGTCTTTATACCCCTATAAATCGAATAATGTCCCATTTCTTGAAAACGCTGCAGTAATATGGTTTCATATGAGGTGTGCATATAGTATGGGACGTCCTGTATAAGAACTGACCATTCATTTCTTGTACTTATTAGAAATTAGGTCTTTATAGCTCTTTAAAATGTATTAATGTCCCATATCTCAAAAATGCTGCAGTAAAATGGTTTCATATGAGGTGTGCATATAGTATGGGATGTCCTCTATAAGAACTGACCTTTAATTTCTTGTACTTATTAGAAATGGTGTCTTTATACCCCTCTAAATCGAATAATGTCCCATTTATGGAAAACGCTGCAGTAAAATGGTTTCATATGAGGTGTGCATGTAGTATGGGATGTCCTATATAAGAACTGACCATTCATTTCTTGTACTTATTAGAAATGGTGTCTTTATAGTCCTCAAAATGTATTAATGTCCCATATCTCAAAAATGCTACAGTAATATGGTTTCATATGAGGTGTGCATGTAGTATGGGACGTCTTGTATGAGAACTGACCATTCATTTCTTGTACTTATTAGAAATGGTGTCTTTATACCCCTCAAAATTTAATAATGTCTCATTTCTTGAAAACGCTGCAGTAATATGGTTTCATATGAGGTGTGCATGTAGTATGGGATGTCCAGTATAAGAACTGACCATTCATTTCTTGTACTTATTAGAAATGGTGTCTTTATACCCCTATAAATCGAATAATGTCCCATTTCTTGAAAACGCTGCAGTAATATGGTTTCATATGAGGTGTGCATATAGTATGGGACGTCCTGTATAAGAACTGACCATTCATTTCTTGTACTTATTAGAAATTAGGTCTTTATAGCTCTTTAAAATGTATTAATGTCCCATATCTCAAAAATGCTGCAGTAAAATGGTTTCATATGAGGTGTGCATATAGCATGGGATGTCCTCTATAAGAACTGACCTTTAATTTCTTGTACTTATTAGAAATGGTGTCTTTATACCCCTCTAAATCGAATAATGTCCCATTTATGGAAAACGCTGCAGTAAAATGGTTTCATATGAGGTGTGCATGTAGTATGGGATGTCCTATATAAGAACTGACCATTCATTTCTTGTACTTATTAGAAATGGTGTCTTTATACCCCTCTAAATTGATTAATGTCCCATATCTCTTTTTCTATGAATCCTGCAATGATTTGAAAGGTAGAAAAATATAGTAATACAGAACCGTCAAAGACACCAATAAATAACACAAATCCTAAAGCAGATATACAAAAAAAAGATCACGAAAAATGTCATTATATCTCAGTTCTGGGCGTCTAGAAGAAAAGCGCTCTAAAAGCGCGTCTCCTGTGTGTTGTTCCTGTGATTACCGTAGTCATTCTAATACACGCGCACCTTAATTTCAATCGCGGCTGGCTTGACCGTGTTTTTCTGAACTGCGGCTGGCTTGACCGCGGTAAAGTTTCCGTGCTGTTTGTGCGCGATCTCCTGATATGTGTGTGCGTGCGTCTATGAAAGCAGCGAAGCCTCTGCATATAGTTTTGGTTTAGCTACAAACCCGAACCCGACCCGAGCCCGACGCTATCCATTAAACATTAACCCGAAACCCGACAGTATTTCGGGACCCGCGGGTTCGGGTCGGGTAGCAGACCTCTAGCCCCAGGCCATCAACGAATGAATAGAGGCTTATCAATGGAGTGGGAAGTGCGGGAACTCCTTGGTCTGTGACTCCAGCAGTTCATTATTCAGCCTAATTTCAGGGTATCATGCTAGCTACCTAGCTATAATACTGAGCCATTTAAACGTGATATTTTTTCACATTTATTCAAAAATTGCCGCGGTATTTTTTACCATGGCACTACTTTTTAGGTGTCTAACGTTACTTGCTTACCGTCTGAAAAAAAGGCGAATGTCCGCCTGTTCGTCCTTCTTCTTTCTTTTAGCTCCTACCCAGTGTTGCCAACTATTTTCAATGGAAAGTAGCTAAAGTCTGCTCGAAAAGTCGCTAGATGACGTCATGCGTAAATTTGCATATGAATGACGTAATCACGTCCTATTTTGCATTCTGCCTAAAATGACGGTTTATAACTGTTTTCCCTAATCCTTGCTTACAAAATGTAATTTAATATACAAGCCAAGTGTCCAGTATAAAACTGTTATCATTTAACGTTACATATTTTCTGTCAGACAATGGAACTGAACTTGTAAAACCAGCAGTTACATCATCTGCAATGATACAATTCTGGATTTTGCTTTTTATATGTGTATATGAGTTTAATAAGTTTAATTAAGTTTATTGTTGTGTATGAGTAAGTACAATCACGTACAGTCTCTCAGACATAGCCCAGTAAGCGATTTTAGAGGAGTTCAGAAACTGGAATTAACTAAAGTTCTGTGACAGTGAGTAATATAAGTGCATGAGATAAAAAAAAAGGAAAGAAGAAAAAACGGTCAAATTAAATAGTTTTATTTCAAACAAAGGAGAAGCAGGCAAGTGATTGGTCCGTGGCACCACCGTGTGCACAAGCGCAGCTTATTGACATCTATGTCAGCTGCCGTGCGGTCACTGGAATGAGCTGATCCCAGTGTTGCCCAATTGGGCTTCTTTTGATCGGCTTGGACCGGAGAATAACGCATTGGGCGGGTAGACCAAATTTGGGCTGCTTTAAAAAAACTAAAAACCGCCCAATCAGCTGCTTTTGTCTTCACTTTTATCTTAGTCACGTTATCTTAATATGCTCGTGCTCAAAGTATCACAGCAAAATAATGTTTAGTGCAGTCATTAACTCATTTTTCCTTAACGCAACCCTTTTTGGTTTATTTTAACAGAGACTTGTCAATCAATTTACCATCTTTTATGTTGGTGAGATGTGATGACTCGTGAGTGATTGGGTTTTGGCACTGTAAACGGCTAAATTTAAATGTGCAGCTATATATTTACTCTTTCATTTGATTTAAGTTAAGTGATTCATGGCAAAGTGGCTTAAATATAAGTTACAGGATAAAGAATCTAAGAGTAACTCAAATCTCACAACGTGGATTAAATGAATAAAAGACTTCTAAATGTAAATGTAACTGAAATAAGTTAACAGTTGAATGATTTAATAAAAATCAAAACTGAACATGGGACTATACAATGCTGTCCTGCATCAGAACATCTTTGAAACCGTCCAAACTCTTGTATGCTTGGCATTGACAGCTGCTGGACTTGAACAGTTTTGACTGTGCTAAGTTCTGCATTATGTTCTAAAATGTTTACTTCATGAAATACGTGCTGTAGTTCTGTCTGAAGATAAAGCACAAGAGAAAGGTAAGCGCATTGTTGTTAATTGTTATTATTATTTTATTTTTGCTGTCAGATTATCATACATGAATAACACATGTTTGGCTGTTGTGGGTGTGAATTAACATTGCTTTCTGATCACTTTATTGTGCACTTTTTTTTGCACAAAAATTAGCTTTTTCTTACTGTGGACATTGAAAATGATGCATGTGTTCCCCCGGGGGTTATCAGTTAATTTCTTGATTGCCATTTTGAAAAGGTTCCTGGTCATTTTAAGCATATTTTCTGACTGTCTTTAACGCATTTGCCCTGTTTTGATCCATGTTCCTGTGAAATGTATTTATATTTATTACCTTTTTTTCAAAATTATTTTATTTTGAGGAGATAAAAATGGTCCTTATTAATCTTGATTGACACGGTAATAAAATCATATCACATTATTTTGGCAGTTAAAATTTTGGGCTGTTTTTTGTTGAAGTGGGCGGGTTTTGGTGAGCTTTTGGGCCGGAAATCATCAACCCGATCTGGCAACACTGGCTGATCCTCTCAGCCGGAGCCAGCGCTCACTGATCAGAGCAGACACAGGGAGAGGTGTAACTCAAGATCTCGTGCTCGCAGGACAGTACTGGCGACATTTCGTGGTTACAATTTCCCTTGTTTTTCCTAAATTGAAAGTAAATCGGAAATAACAACAGATTTACTAGGCTACAGCCAGGGTTCGTAAAAGGAGGGCATATCATATGTCACATATTACAATATAATAGACCCCTTCAATGTTTGTAAACATCGAAAGCCTAGGTTGGGTGCGCGCGCAGCTTGGGGTCAGAAAAATGGCGTGGCTAATAGACCGGCATATTGTGTTAAGGAGAAACAGACAAGCCTTATAGATAGATAAGATACTTTTTTATTATTATTTGTACCTTTCCATTTTTGTCTTAGGTGTCTGGCTTTGTTTTGTGTACACAAACAAGGAGTCAGGACTACTGGGGCCCATTTCAGAAAGGAGGTTAAGTGAAAACTCTGAGTATGTTAACCCTGAAATGAGGGAAACTCTGGGTTTTCCGTTTCAAAATGGGAGGTTTGTCAAACCCGAGAAAGCAGGGTAAGTCAAGCCCGTTTCTGAAAGAGAGGTTATACTCAGAGTCAATTACCGTGGTAACTTACTCCGTGAACCTAACCTGGTCGGGAGCAGGTTTTCTTCGGTAAACCCAGAGTTTCTTTTGGTCTCCTCTCCCTTTTTATAGTTTTAGCGAGGTTTAAATGCCTAATTCAAACTGCAAAATTGATTTTCTTACTGAGTATTTTTTGTCTTATTTCAAGTACAAATATCTAAAAATGTAAAATGATATATGAATTTTCTTTCAATATTTAGTCTTGTTTCCTGGAGGATTTTCCTTTTTAAGTGCATTTTACATAAAACAAGTAAAATTGTCCGCCATTGGGTAAGAAAAATAATCTTAATGCAAACGGAAACAAGAATATGTTTAATGTCTTACCCCATTGGAAGATAATTAGCAAAATAGGAAAAAATGCACTTTAAAACATTGGCGATCCAGAGCACATTATAAGTCCTGTTTGCAGATTTTAAGGGAAGTGTGCATCGCTCTCATACTCATTCTGATCATTTGTCCTGGGCACAAATCCGTCAAAGAGGAGTTTCACAGGACTGTAGGTCAGTGGTGAAAAAATCGGTTTAAATGAGGCTAATCTGATAAATGATGTTCACTTGATAACATCTTTCTGTGACATCTGGAAGTAACGCTGAATTAGCCACCTCGTAAAATATGTACGGATTGCCGTGAGATCGGGCTGGAAGTAATGTGGTTGGATGCATTGATGACAAGCATATCTCCACCATCATCGCACCTTCTGAAAATGAAACGAATTACTGTATGGAATGGAAGGATGCCAGATGGAGGGGTAGTACAAGCCGTAACCACCTCCACTTTTTCACCTCTGATATTATAACATTTATTAAGTTATTGGCAGTTATTAAGAGTTAAAGTTACGCATTGACGGAAGTACGCACACTGACGTCTTTTTGGCGGGAGCTGTTGCCATGGTGAATCGTAACTTCGGTGCTCTGCTGATCATGACTTTTCATAGTCATGGTGCACGCGCTTAACTCAGAGTCAACCTACTTAGAGTTGCGTAAACTAACACAATTCAACTGTTCTGTAACCGAAAACTCAAAGAGTTTCCCATCTCAGAGTAACTCAACTCTGAGTTCAAGTTTAAACTCAGAGTTGGTTGAACCTCCTTATTGAAACGGGCCCCAGGAGTCAAGTGATGCCTCTCCTACAAAAAAGAATTGCACACATTGATTACAACACGATCTACTGTTGTCATAGTGAAAGCGCTAATGTAAAGCTAGTCTGCTATCTGCTAAGTCTGTAGCATGCTACAGGTCACAATTTATGCCAGATATCAAACTTCACCTAACTATTAAACCAGTCTACAGTTTACAGAAAACATTTGTTTACTTATCATGGCTTAACTCTACTGTTGTTGGCACAATGTTGGCGCTAGCCTGCGGCTAACTACTAGCAGCTGGCTACGTCTGTAGCATGACACAGGTCCATGACATTTACAAAACTATTAACCTGCATAGCTTAACGTACAGAAAACTGTTCATGCAATCCAGGCTTTCGAGTTTAAGCAAACAGAAAGGGATGATAAAGGATGACTTTAACGTTTCCTGATATGAAGTGAGCGCTACTAACACGAGCCTCTTTGATCGTAGTATTGTCCCAGTCTGCCCGTTTAATAGCTTCCTTTAGATTGGCAGGTTTGAGCGCAGGAAAATACTGTTTATTCTGCATATTTATTTTGTGATGAGCGATGGACCTTGTTGGGAAACCAAATACTAAATCGCTGATCTGGAATCATCTCCATTCATGTCACCCATCCGCGTTTGTACAAGTGTCTTCAAGTTCACGTCATCGCAAACGCCCGGATGATCAGGTGTGTATTGGTGAGGATTTCTCCAAATTGGCCAAATACGAATAAGACCGCGGTAAATAGAAGATGTTAACAAGAAATGTGGCAACATACGGCGCGGTTCCTAATTCCACAGAGAGCGCATGCAGCAGACGAGGAGTTAACGCAGAACAGTGAACCGTGTCTAAACCGGACGCCGCGTCGCAACACAACAGGTTGAGTCTGTCCACGGGACATTTTAACTTTGTTTCAGTTCGTCATAAATAGGACGATACAGTTTACTGCGACCGATTTGTCGTGTTGTATCGCGCATCTGGTGTAGACAGCATCACTGATTATAATGGGTTCTCGCCGTGCCGCTCGCGTGAGGTAGGCCGGGTGTATTTAAATTTCTCATTTAAGGCTACTTTCCTATTTAACTGTATTATTTATTTGATATTTATTTTAGTGTTTTGCAGGCTGAGTGTTCACTGACGTAAGTGCTAAAATAAACACGTATGATTGTTAATAGATGATTGAGCCTCATTTATTTATTTTTGCGTTTCAGAATTATATATATATATATCACAACACCGCGCCACCTGCGGTAGTTGGTCCATTACCACCGCGGTGGTAAAAATCTGCCACCGTCACAGCCCTAAGTTTTGTCTTGACGAGAAATTCTCTGGTTAACACACAATTCAATGGGATGGAATGAACTTTCTGACCCCGACATGCGCACTGCGAACTTCGAATTTTCCTGTGACGTATACCGTGAAGGGGTCTATAGTCCCCCCCAAATAATATGATGGTTACGCCCATGGGGAGTGGAGGATTGGGGGTGGAGCAATAGCCAGAGACTAGCTAGGAACATCATCTTAACAATATAAATCTCGAGACACCAGCTAAAGAACTTCACCATAACTATATAAAATATTTTGTTATAAATCACATTTGAATTAGAGGGAGGAAATCACCTGGTACTGGTGATACCTTACTGTATTTCCAACACAAGGAAGACAGTTGTTATAAAAAGTATTTTATTAACAAAATACTACAACAAAACTAATACAAATAATATAGTACTAAACAATGAACCTGCTAAAGAGTACTGCAATGCTAAAGAATAGTAAAGATGAAGCACTGAAAATACAAGTGACTTATGTATAGCAGAATGTTCTCTGATATGTAATAGGGTGAAGACCTGATTTCTAATTTAAACAATTGAATAGCAATTTGCTAAACATCTGATAAACTGATATGTTAATTACATTTACCAGACGCTTTTATCCAAAGCGACTTACAGTGCATTCAGGTTAAAAAAATTTAGTTTTGTCAGTATATGTGTTCCCTGGGAATCGAACCCACAACCTTTGCACTGCTAACGCAATGCTCTAACCACTGCGCCACAGGAACACATAATTAATATGTTAACAAGAACGTACACCGACGATATATACTAAAAAGTGTTTGGTTATGAATATCCACATTCAATGCCATCACGTCACTGGTGATGGTGACATCTTCGACAGGTAAGGCAAGGGCCTTGCTGCAGTGGAGTAGGAGTCAGATGTTTAAATGATCATTTTTTAAGTTTTATGGTTGCTCTGGCCTGAACCTCAGGAATAACAGTAGATCGGATTTGGTGGTGTAAGACTGGTGCCAATGTGTCTGGGCCCCCCCCTCGAGAGGACGCAGCACACTGGGGGAATCCACAAAACTGTCTCTTGCATATGTCATCCAGGACGCAGCACACTGGGGGAATCCACAAAACTGTCTCTTGCATATGTCATCCAGGACGCAGCACACTGGGGGAATCCACAAAACTGTCTCTTGCATATGTCATCCAGGACGCAGCACACTGGGGGAATCCACAAAACTGTCTCTTGCATATGTCATCCAGGACGCAGCACACTGGGGGAATCCACAAAACTGTCTCTTGCATATATCATCCAGGACGCAGCACACTGGGGGGTTCACACCCTGTACTGACGGTCTACACGATGGACCTGGTACAGACACCATTCCCCCCTCCCCTCACCACCGAGAATTCACTGAAAACCCATGCAATATAATGTGTACAAAAAAGTAACCATACATGTTTGATATCTTTTGAAATGTCTCAGTGCGCCTGGTAAAATGGTCTCATTCTCCCAATCATAATAAAAAGCTAAAAGAAGTTCTAAAATCTGAGAAGTATAGTGTACAGCTTGGGGACATACCCTCCCCCTGATCCCCTACTCAAAACATCTCCTGTATGTAAATAAGTAATCCCGGCCACAGGATCTCCAGAAGCCTTTTGGTTGCCAATTCTAAAGACTAATTATAATGACAAGATACCACCATGTGGTAGGTTTATTAGATTATCTGGGTATATAAGGAGAAGGGACATAAAGTTCTGGGCGTCTGTAGGTTTGACTGCCCGCACATGTCAATTGTGTGTAGTTTTCATTTCCAGCTATGGTTAGGAGTCAGTAGGCTGGTTGCTCACACAGATCACTTGTGTGTAGCTTCATTTCCAGGTATGGTTAACTTATGATTCTATTCTTGTAACATTGGAGCTTTGAATTATTGTTTTGATTACCTGGTCAATAAATTGTAACGTTTGATTCTATTCTAACTGCCTCTGAAGATTGCTTTCTCCCTATTAGAGTAGCGGATCCGTATATTTCCGCAAGCCTGCGTCAGTTTTAGCGACGGCTAATATCCGGCATCTTTTAAGTGTGCTTGGGTGTAGGGACGGGCTAATTCCGTTCAGGGACGGTGAACGCCGTCTGATCAAACTGAATTCGGGTACGTCCACACCTCTGACTTTTGATTTAATGTTACTTTAAACAAAGATTTGACCAACCCAAAGCTATTACGAGTGTAGTATATTGATCTGCTAACATATCTGATAGTGGCCAAAACCCTTTACTGAAGTAAACGATTGAACTCGAGTTCTGAGGGTGCCCCATGAGGGTTATTCGATGTCTCTGATTGTGTACGTGTGAATTTACGGCAAATCTTAGATACGTAACCATAATTTACCTCTGACTGATGACCGGGCCTGACGAGATTGTGTCCGTGAGACCTGTGGAAAACAGGACCTCTGAGCGATATAGCTTCCCTATATCTGAGCGGGTAAAGTATTAAAAAGAGCTGATAAGAATAATCGATCATTCGTTCATATTTTAATGATGCACAGATATCATTAAAACCCTTTTCATTTTATGGAGTCAGATGAAATAACGAGACAAAATATATAATAAGAAAAAGTGTTCCATTTTAATGTTCTTGTTGTGTCGTGAAAAGGAAAGACTGTAACACGCAAAGCCCTTCACCCGCTGAACGACTGCCGTCATTGGGTCGATCGAGGCGGGCCTTACAGTGGTAAAGAGAAACTTTATGGACCAGAGGAAATTTCTCAACCAAGTGTAATAACGAGGATCGATCCAACAAACTATAATGCTTTGGAGCTTTTTTGAGTTAGTTGGAGTTTGATCAATGTTTTCATTGGCCATTTGTTTAGGTAAGCAAAAAAAAAACAAAAAAAAACTGATTCCTGATATAGCAAACCATTCTCCAGTCAGAGACTTATAAACCTCATTCTGGTGACACATTTCATCCTGAAGAACACCTGCAAAAAAGCACAAGTGTTTGGATTCAATAATAAGCATTTTATGTAGGGGTGTATGATTTTGGCAGCACTGAACACAAGTGTTTCGATTCCATAATAAGCATTTAATATAGAGAGGTATACTTTTAGCAGCCCTGCTGAATTCCTATGGCATGCTATTCATATGCTCAATGTAAAACTATAAGCAGATGGTCTTCAGGTCACAGCTTTTCTGTGTGGTATCAGCACAAGTGCAGAGTACTTTTGGCAGATTTAACAAAACCCTGTTTTCTTTTTACTGTAGTAAAAACACACAAACGATAAAAACACAGCAAGACCATCCAGTTTGTAAAAACATAAATCAAAGCCAAATACACGATCAAACACAAACACACTAAATGCAATGCATTAGCCTACTTACGCCGTCTAATGTCTGTCTGTTTTCGCAACTGGCGGCATAGTATGACGTCATGCGCGTTCACGCGAGGGGAGTCAAATTCTGGCAGGGAGTCAGATTTCGGCACAACACCTGTTTCCAACTGAAAACATTTATTCACAGTTTTGATTTCCATCAGAACAGGCTGAAGAAAGTACATGTAAAGGAGATTAGTTTTGTCATCGTACATCTCCTTTAATAGCCGAGCAGTATAACAATGCTCTGAATTTGAAGCTATGTTAAAGTGCAGTGTGAGGGCATCTTTTTGATCTACAATACGGTCAATGCAGTCAGCCATCACAAGGCAACGGGTACAGCTTAGACTTATTAATTTCAGAGGGCAGCCCCCGTTATTAATAGTCTCGTATATATTCTTGTCTTTGCTGAATGAGCAAACCAGTTGTAGGTTTGTCTAACCATGTATTCTATGTTGCTCGGAAGAAGCTGCATTGCTTTAGTTTATTTGCAACAATGTCAAGTGAATGGCAAAACCAACGAATAAGCTGTAGGTTTGGCTGTGTTTGTTTAAGTAGGGTGAATACGGAATGGTGTTTTTCAACCATTACGCTGGCACCATCTGTGGCAATGCCCATCATGTTTTTGATTTGCAGGCCATTCTGGGATATAAAGGCAACAACAGTGTCTGATATGCCTTTAGCATCAGCGTCTCTCAGCTCCACAAATCCAAGATATGTACTTACAAACTTGTTGTGTTTTTTTGAGTGGTATTTCACACAAAAGAGAAGTTTGTTCACGGATATGTCAGTGCTTTCATCGAGATACAGGAAATATGGAGACTCACCGATATCCTCCACAAGTTCTTCTCTGAAGTGCGGCGCGAGAACAGATTTGATAATGGCTGTGCACTTTGTCCGGTGCATTTGGAATGTTCCCATCTCGTCTTTCAAAATGTCTGACAAATCATCCACTGCATTTATTGAAGTGTGACAAGCAATGTAGGCAGCGATTCTAATTTCACGTCGTTTTTGGTCATGCTTGATCAGACACTGCCCTGCTGCTCCCGCTGACACAGTAAAAGCTTTAACACTTGGAGCACAGTGCAATTTGTGTTTTTTTTGTGTTAGCATGTTCCTTTAAATCGTTTAACTGTGCTCTGATTTCTGATTGACAGTATTTACAAAATGCCTTTGACTCGTCGCCTACCAAAGGTGAAATCCATGTTTTCAGAGACGGGTCGCTCTCCCATTCTTTTCTGTAGGACTTTCTATATTTACCCCACTTTGGCATGATGATGATAAAAACACTTACAGCTTTGAACTTTGTGATATTGGCTTAACGAGTACAAGGATTAGCCTACAACAACCGCCAATCAAGATTTAAATCTGATTGGACAGAACTGAGGACTCTCCTGAACCTCATTGGCTAAACTGAACCATATAATTAAAACGTCAACATTACATATACTTTACTGTAAAGTTCATTTGAATGGAAAATTAATAAAATATCATGTTTATAGTAAAAAATAAAAACCCGCCAGTTGCATCAAAAACCAGCCCAATTTTTATCAACCCGCCCAATGCATTTTTTCCCATTAGACGTGACCAAAATCTCTGGGCGGGCAAAGCAGTGATAGGGGCGGTAACCTTTCATACGGGGAGATTCCAGATCGGGCCATTTTAGCTTTCATTTTCTCAAAGGCAAAGCAGGATACCCAGAGCTCGGTTTACACCTATTGCCATTTCTAGCCACTGGGGGACCATAGGCAGGCTAGGGGAACTCATATTAATGTTAAAAAAACTAATAAAGTGACATTTTCATGCCATGGGACCTTTAATATATTTAACTTATGGCAAAATTTGGTTAATTCTGTTTACAGTCTGATGGTTGGCTTCCTCTGAGGTCCTCCGAGGGGTTGTCATCATCTCTTCTCAGGTGTTCGGTCATCTCAGATCATTTAAGGGTTGGATCCAGACTGAAGTTTGTATAATTATGGGATGTTAATCCTGTGGCAGAAACAGAGATACAAATAAAGACATCCAGGAACAACCCTGGATGAAATTATCTGTTCAACCCAAGCTAAAGCATAATAATGTGCGTTTGATCAGATATAACTGCAGTACAAGATTGTGAGATGCTTTATATGAATGCTTGGCTAAATAGATGTGTCTTTAATCTAGATTTAAACAGAGAGAGTTTGTCTGAACCCCGAACGTTATCAGGAAGGCTATTCCAGAGTTTGGGAGCCAGATATGAAAAGGTTCTCCCTCCTTTAGTGGACTTTGCTATCCTAGGTACTACCAAGAGTCCAGAGTTTAGTTCCTTAGGGAGCGGGTTGGATTGTAGCGTGATAGAAGATTAGTTAGGTACGCAGGAGCTAAATCATTTAGGGCCTTATAGGCAAGTAATAATATTTTGTAACTGATACGAAACTTAATAGGTAGCCAGTGCAGAGACTGTAAAATTGGAGTAATATGGTCATATTTTCTTGACCTGGTAAGGACTCTAGCCGCAGCATTTTGTACTATCTGTAGCTTGTTTATTGAAGATGCAGGACAACCACCTAGCAGTGCATTACAATAGTCCAGTCTAGAGGTCATGAATGCATGAACTAACTTTTCTGCATCAGAAACACTTAACATGTTCCGTAGCTTGGCAATGTTTCTAAGATGGAAGAATGCTGTTTTTGTAACATGGGAAATATGATTTTCAAAAGATAGGTTGCTGTCTAATATAACACCCATATTTTTAACTGTAGAGGAAGTAACAGTACATCTGTCTAGTTGAAAATTGTGATCCAAGATATTCTGTGTAATGTTTTTAGGTCCAATAAGTAATATCTCTGTCTTATCTGAGTTTAAAAGGAGACAATTTAACACACTCTGTTAGCTTAGATAGTTTCATCTGGTCTTATTGAGATATATAGTTGAGTATCATCAGCATAACAATGGAAATTAATCTAATATTTTCTAATAATATTACCAAGGGGCAACATGTAAATTGAAAATCGCAGAGGACCTAGGACAGATCCTTGTGGTACTCCATACTTTACTGGTGATAATTGAGATGATAATTGAGATTACTTATAATGTGAGTATAAAGCAATGAGAAAGAATCATTCATCACAGGTGCGACTGCCTGCACTGACAATAAAGTTTGATTAACAAGATTTGTATTTATTTATTTTAAATATATCTATAGATTACTACATTAATAAATTCTTAGTTATTACATTAATAAATTATTAGTTATTAGCAATGTTCAGAAATATTGTATTATTATTATTTTCTAACAGTAATGTCAAAAATAGCATTTACTTTCTGAAACATTATAAAAAATAGCTTTTAATTTCTGAAATATTATAAAAATAGAATTTACTTTCTGAAATGTTATTAAAAACATCTTTCTTTACATTCACTATGTTAATGTAACTAAAAAGCCACCAATTAGTGACTGAATTTACTTTTTGAAATATTATAAAAAAGCATTTTTTTACATTAATGTCACTATTAGCCACCAATTAGTGACTATATTTACTTTCTGAAATATCATAAAAATAGCATTTACTTTCTAAAATATTATAAACAAAATAGCATTTGCTTTCTGAAATATTATAAAAAAAGATTTTTTTTTTACATTAATGTCACTATTAGCCACCAATTAGTGACTATATTTACTTTCTGAAATATCATAAAAATACCATTTACTTTCTAAAATATTATAAACAAAATAGCATTTGCTTTCTGAAATATTATAAAAAAGGCATTTTTTTACATTAATGTCACTATTAGCCACCAATTAGTGACTACATTTACTTTCTGAAATATCATAAAAATAGCATTTACTTTCTAAAATATTATAAACAAAATAGCATTTGCTTTCTGAAATATTATTTTAAAAAGCATTTTTTTTTACATTAATGTCACTATTAGCCACCAATTAGTGACTATATTTACTTTCTGAAATATCATATAAATACCATTTACTTTCTAAAATATTATAAAGAAATTAGCATTTGCTTTCTGAAATATTATAAAAAAGCATTTATTTTTCATTAATGTCACTAATAGCCACCAATTAGTGACTATATTTACTTTCTGAAATATCATAAAAATAGCATTTACTTTCTAAAATATTATAAACAAAATAGCATTTGCTTTCTGAAATATTATTTAAAAAAATATTTTTTTACATTAATGTCACTATTAGCCACCAATTAGTGACTACATTTACTTTCTGAAATATCATAAAAATAGCATTTACTTTCTAAAATATTATAAACAAAATAGCATTTGCTTTCTGAAATATTATAAAAAAAGCATTGTTTTACATTAATGTCACTAATAGCCACCAATTAGTGACTACATTTACTTTCTTAAATATTATAAAAGTAGCATTTACTTTCTGAAATATTATAAAAAATAGCAATTTCTTTCTGAAATATTATACAAAAATATAATTTACTTTCTGAAATATTATTAAAAACATATTTTCTTTACATTCATTACGTTAATGTAACTAAAAATCCACCAATTAGTGACTACATTTAGGAGGTCGCTGCAGGGGAAGAGCTGCTTCACAGCCTCACATGCTCTCCAGAAGAAGGCACGGATTTATTTCCTCTTCCTTCCTTTCTTAGCTTTTTTCTAAAATGAATGAAGAGAAAACCATTAGAAACATCTTTGACCACAGATTACAAGTGAACTAGCAATTAAACATGGAAACAGTACAACAAATATAATTGTCAAATTATTAAGCAGTTACTTTAAGTGGTCAAATCAGAATTACAACTGAAAATAATTACGTAGTGTCTATTTACACTAAGTGCAAATAGCACGCCTTGTTGGCAGAGGCTATTTACACTTACTCCACCCACCAACGTGTGATTGGGGCAGTCAACACTACAAAAGACGGTCGTCACACATCAGTTC
Source organism: Oxygymnocypris stewartii (assembly GCA_003573665.1). Classification (NCBI taxonomy): domain Eukaryota; kingdom Metazoa; phylum Chordata; class Actinopteri; order Cypriniformes; family Cyprinidae; genus Oxygymnocypris; species Oxygymnocypris stewartii. The sequence continues at coordinate 540,148 of QVTF01022645.1, forward strand.
CAGTGGTGTAAAATTTAACTTTTTTACTCCCTTTTCAAATCTTATATAACATCAGAAAGGCATTTATTTTCGATAAAATTAAGGAAATAATCAAAAAGTGGAAAATAATGTTTCGGGTAAGATTAGTGTTGGTGTAAGTAGGGCTTTATTGTCCCAATAATCCCAAATACATTTTAATTTACCTACATGTAATATGCTATTATTACATTCTGTTTTATAATTTACTACAATACTGAGGTGCAATAAAATGCCCTTATTTGCAGTAAGTAGTATAAATAGCAGATTTTAATTTTAATTTTGCTAATTTTACTTAATGCAAATAGCCTCTATTGCTATTTACACAGTGCAAATAGCCGCTGCCAAATAATTATTAATAGAACAGGACAGAAATAACAGCAACGGAAGTAATAATGACTCACTGTGACACAGATTCAGAGCGGGTGAATCTGGAACAAGCGTCTCGGGATCCTGCGTTTGCTCGATGATCCCAGAGGAATGTGGCACACACAACAGTGGCTCTGGATCATCACACACCTGACCCAGCAGACACAGCAGCTCAGGAGCGGCAGGACCCGCGGCATCCTTCGGACCTGGGACAGGCATTACCTCGGGATCTTCCAGATGAGTGTCCTTCTGTGCTGTGAGACGCACCACTCTGTCCGGCCCGCAGCAGACGATCGGCCACTTCACAGCCTTGCACAGCATCCGGAAGAAGACACGCACTGCTTTTCACCTTCTTCCCTTTGGAAGCTTTTTCTGGAATAAAGAAGAGCAAAGAGCAAACTATTAGAAACAAACATCTCTGACTACAGATCAGAAACAGATTCAATTTCCAACAAATTCCTAATTTGACAGTAAACTGATTCAAGAAGAAAGTAAAGTGCAGTTCTAATAATTAGAATAACTTGTAATAAGTTCACAGAAACGGTCTGCAGTTACTGCAGTTAAATTCAGGGCCGGATTTACCTCTTATCGTGACAAAGGCAAAACACATTTTCGTCTCTCAGCAGTGTTCAGCACCAGAGTCTACTGATAGCGAATCTTTAAGTTGAACTGCTTCAAGAACCTCGCTACTAAGAAATGTAATGTAGCCTTTCAGCTGCTAAACTATTTTATTGATAAATTTGTTGCTGACAACACGTTTCTGTTCGTGTCTCCGAGAGAGAACGGGAGAAAGAAAGTGTGATCTCAGTACATAAAAAGGTGGAAAACATAGAAATAGTTTGTCATTTTTTACCCTATGATTGTTTGTTATATTTATTTGCTCAATGTCTTCTGGGGTTTTGGTTCTTTCATGGTTGTAGATAGCCAAAAGTATGACAAAAATATTATATATCTCTTCATTGTGTTTGGACGAGCGAGCGAGTTAAATTGATATTTAGCTGGAAAGCTTGATGTTCTTGTCAAAGAGGTCAAACACTGAGCTCAGACCGAGAGAAGCAAAATAACACTACAGAGATGGCTGCTGTTGATTTCATCTCACCTGGTGGGCTGTTGTTCTTCATTTCATTGTTCAGATCGATACTTTCGAAGCTCGATGCTTTCAAAGCCCAGGCGGCTCGAGTGACAGGCTCACTCTCAAATTCACTACAGCACAGATAGCTTGGGCACAGGTCTGGCGCTACGGGGGCAAAGTGGGGCATTGCCCCCCCCCAGAAATAATTTGTGCCCCCCAGTTTTCTGAACCAACTTTAATTATTTAGGTCGGGAATAGATAAGCCTAATTATTTTGAGGAGCATGCGCAGATCGTCACTGACTTGAAGCAGTGTAAAAAGTAGGTAACTGCAAGAGCGATTCGAGCAAATTACAGTCATTGCAGTTTCTCTGGCGCTGCTGGCTACACAAGCTCTGATGACCTCTAATTCACAATTTACCAGAATATCACCGTATTTCATGTCGTGCTTTAAAATGGTAGCAAACACTTGTAAAAAGTCTTGTTGTATTAATGCAATCAGGGTACGCACTTATCCGAATTACCCGAGCCCATCTTCCCCTTTTCCCAAAACAGACTCGCTACTGTTATTAAAATAGTTCAATTATGTGTGTAATATGTTTTTTTCATAAAGTTAATTTAGAAAAAAAATGTGTTCGTTACATGCATTTTTAAGCAAGGACCAAGCAGCCAGTAGCAGCAATGAGTTAATCATAGCCTGTGTTTGAATAATTTTGTCATATCAAATCATCACAACTTGCCTAAAATAAAATATTTAGATATAAAACAGTTCAAGCATATCCTAATGTTAGTTTAAATGTTTAACCTATATAAATGTGCACTGTTAGACCAACCCGGTCTTATCAATCTGTGTATAAATAACACTAGTTTACATTTTTTTATTGTGTGTAATGCATACACCAAAGTCCAATTTTGTGTGCAGATAACACGCCAATGCTTCCCATTAATTTCGGTGGAGAGCAGAATACCATGCGGCATCTTCAGTGGCAGTGACGTCACCCGCAAGGCTCAGTTCGCTCGGTTCACCAGATTCGCACACTCCTTTAAACAGGTAAGTAAGGACAACAATCTTTTTATGTAATGAGATCACAGGTTTAGTTGTATTATTTTAATTATTTCAGTGTTTCTGCATCACGTTAGATGAGGTAACGTATTAAAATGGCAGCGTATGTGTTCAAATGAGTTGTTAATGGAACAGTGGGCTGCTTGGTTAGCACAGCTGGAAGTCTGCCATTGATATTAGCCTAAGCTAAGTTCTACTGTATGTTATAGACCTGTTGCCATTTAAAATAAGTAAATAAAACCATTTTGAATTGTGTTGTGGCATGGGTCTTCAGCTTTTAGACATGGTAGATGACAGCACAACAAATCAACGACCCAGTAACGTTATTGTGTGATAATTGTGATCATGTAAAAAAGGGCATATATTTACCATATTTTTACCATAGTAACTGTTGCTCGACCACGTCATGTGTAGTCAATACACAGTAACTACAACATATACCATGTCTCTCATCACTGTAATTGTGGTTTTACTGTGGTATTTTTGTAGGTATGGTAACCACACCTTTTCATGATTTTTACATAGTAAAGAAACAGAGTTTACTGTCTACTCTTTTTATGGGTTTAACACAGTAACCGTACTTTTACTGTGGCATTTGTATGTATGTATCAGTATGTATCAATCGTTGCTTTCATCTTTCTCCACTGAAGTCCACACTGCCAAATCGTCACATTTCCATAACAAGATCAACAATGCTCCAGATATGCGTAATCTCTTCAGAACATTTAATTCTCTCCTCTGTCCCCCTTCACCACCTCCCACCACTTCTATAACAGCTGATGACTTTTTTTACAGACAAAACTAAAACAATCAGTAGTCAGTTTTTCACCTCCACTCACACAGGACCTCCAACCAACTAGATCCACTGCTCAAACTCCCATCTTCTCCTTCTGTCCCCTCACTGAGGCGGAAGTATCCAAACTTCTCCTCTCCAGCCATCCTACAACGTGTCCTCTAGACCCAATTCCCTCGCACCTTCTCCAAGAAATCTCTCCCACACGCTTACCAGCACTCACACACCATCAACACATCTCTCCTCACAGACATCTTCCCCACTGCATTTAAGCAGGCTCGGGTAATCCCACTGCTAAAAAAAACCTACATTAAATACTTCTCTTTTAGAAAACTACAGACCTATCTCTCTCCTTCCATTCATAGCCAAAACACTTGAACGAGT
>QVTF01022646.1:0-25000 GCA_003573665.1 Oxygymnocypris stewartii
GGCTGATACTAATAAACTATGATAGGTTAGAGTTGCCTGCTAGGCTTCTATTGTAATTGTATGACTGTAAAATCTAAATTGTTAGGTTGAAAATAACCTGGCATGATTAAAGATGCTTTATTTATAGTGTTGTCTGATGAAGAGAGCAGAAACCCAATCTTTACTCGGACGTATTCAGGTCTGTTACACTGACCTCATACTCTGTGTTGTGTATTACATGTATGAGGGACAAAGTTGGACACTGTAGAGTTTGTGTAACAAAGATTGTTTTCAATGTCATATGAGATCCACTGCCATTAGAAATGGAACTGCAGCTGCTGCAGTGTGTGTGTGTGGTGTGTGTGTGTGTGTGTGTGTGTGTGTGTGTGTGTGGTGTGTGCGTGCGTGCGTGCGTGCGTGTGTGTGTGTGTGTTTTCAGTGGGATCTCACACGCTCTGTATTGTCTTTTTCTTCAGGTTGTGTCATATCCCGCGTTTGTATGTAGCTTCTTCATATATTCTCTCACTGTTCTACTGTCTCCCCCGTCCTCCTCCTCCTCGCTGTGTGTGCGCGTACGCGCGTGTTGTGTTTGTTGTGACGTGACGTCGTTTATTGTGTTTTTAATGTGTTTCCCTCACTCCACCGGTGACCTTTAACCCTGGCACACGTGCGCACTGAGGCAACGCTTTAAATCTGCACACACATAGAAACGAGACTCGAAGGTTGTTTAGGTGTTTGCTGTGCCGAGTTGAGTCACCCCAGGGTTAAAGGTCAGGGGTCGACAGCGGTCAAGGTGAATTCAAATGAGCGCAAGTTCATGGTTCTGTGCCATGCTGCGAACACCGCATTCACTCCAAAACATACTTAGGCCCAAATGTAAGATTTATGAATTGAATTGCAAAAAATCCATTCTGATGACAGTTTGAACGTAACAATCTAATGCATGAAACAGGTAAGATTTCTGCACTCCAAAAATCATTTTGCACCTGTTTGATTCAAGGTTATTAACCGTTAACTAAAACAGAAATTAAAACGATTAAAAAAATGTAATAGGTTAACTGAAAAAGTCAGACTTATTTGAGCTAGTTGTCACAGCAGAATTTCTCATTTTATTTAGTTTAGTGTGTGTGGGTGTAAATTTGTATTCAATCATTTTAGTTTAACTCTAACTCTAAAATATCTCAAATTAAATAAGCTAAAATTAATAAACAAAGATCAATCAAAAATAGACAACATTATTTTATTAATAAAAAATAAATAAAACACAACAAAATTACTAAAATTTTAACTAATTAAAATGTAAACAAAATAGACAAATAAAATCTAATTAAAAATATTAACAAATACTATAATATTATATCAATGATAATAAAGTAACACAGTTTAGGTTTTATTTAAACAATAATACTTTTATTAAAATGCAATTTATTCTGTTGAACATTGTTATGGCTCGCTGTAGATGTATGAGATTAAAATACTTTGAATGTATTGATATTAATTTTTATACCTGGTTATTGTATATTTAAATCATATTCAGTTTCTTAGTACTGTTACAGAAATCCTACCAGTTTCATTAATGAACATCACATTAAGGTTATTAGTTTGTTTGTTGAAACTGGATGGACATTTTATATTGCAGTTCAAATACACAAACCTTAAACGTAGGCCTAAATATTTAATGTTTTTGCTGCAAATTGCAACACTTTGAATCTTTTAGAGAGTGACAGGGAGGGAAAAACCACAGACAGATGGAGAAAAGTGTGTTTATGTGTGGCACAGTCCTATGAATCTGCTCATACGACCTCAACCTACTTCAGTTCCTAGCGTAGCCGGAAACTCCTCCTACGTGTGTGCGACGGACTGTGTGAGTGTGCGTGTGTGTGTGTGTGTGTGTGTGTGGTGTGTGTGTGTGTGTGTGTGTGTGTGTGTGTGTGTGTGCATGTGTGTTAGAGCTTGTTTTTGAGGTGTGTGTGTGTGTGCGTGCGTGTGTGTGTGTGCATGTGTGTTAGAGCTTGTTTTTGAGGTGTGTGTGTGTGTGTGCGTGTGTGTGCGTGCGTGCGTGTGCGTGCGTGCGAGTGTGTGTGCATCTGTTTGTGTGTGTTAGAGCTTGTTTTTGAGGTGAGTGTGTGTGTGTGTGTGTGTGTGTGTGCGTGTGTGTGCATCTGTTTGTGTGTGTGTTAGAGCTTGTTTTTGAGGTGAGTGTGTGTGTGTGTGTGCGTGCATCTGTTTGTGTGTGTGTTAGAGCTTGTTTTTGAGGTGTGTGTGTGTGTGTGCATGTGTGCTAGAGCTTGTTTTTGAGGTGTGTGTGTGTGTGTGTGTGTGTGTGTGTGTAACTGACCTCTGACTGACTGACTGGTTGACAGACAGACACTGGGATATTTGGACAGACTCACAGACAGACTGACGTTGAGAAGGTAAGAACAAACCGTGGTAAAACCCGAGCCCATGTTCCCCCGGCATTGATCCTGGGCTTCAGCAAGGCAGTCGCTCTCAGTCACTTTAACATCCAGAGCACCTATAGACACAGAAATAACATTGTGATAAACCTCCAGTGTCTGTTGAGGATCTGTGTGTGTGTGGGTTCTGCTATATGGCAAAAACATCTTCTTAACTGTATCTAAACTACCATCCGAGCTCTGTTACACAAACCTAGCGAGCAAACATATACTGTAGTATAGACCATATAAAACAGATACAGTAGTTTCATAGTTTCACTTTTTTAAAACAAAACATTATATTCTCTGATTGTAAGGTCATTTATTGAGGAAATAATTATCCCTACTTTTTTCCATTTCTATTTAGCTTTAATTTATTTTTAATTTAGTCTTAGTTTTAGTCATTTTGGTACGTTAAACTTATTTTAGTTCAGTTATATGCCAAGGCAACATTTTAATTTTTTTGTTTATTTATTTTGTTTTGTATTTTAATTTTGATTGTAAAAATTCAAGCAGAGTTTAAATTGAACTCGACAGTCAGCGATCACATGCCTTTTTATTGTATGTAAAAATAATTAACTATATTTCTTGTTCCGAAAAACATTTATACATCTTATGAATAAAATCTTCCTAAATATTCCTTTGATATAAAAGTACATTTTAATATGAAGACCTTTTTTTTATTTCATAACTTTAAAAAAATCGTATTGCTCTATATTTAGTTAAATTAATTTATATTGATTTTAATAAATCAAGCAAAATTGACATTCAACTTCACCGTCAGTGATCAACGTGCAGTGAAGTTTTAAGCTTATTATTTTAATAATTTTGTGATTTGATTTTAATAAAATAAAAAAAATCTAATAATATATATATATATATAGAGAGAGAGAGAGAGTTTTTTCAGCTTTATTTCAATTGATGAAAAATCATTTTAATAGAATATGAGTCTACAATATCAGCACTCGTTTGCTTAAAGTTTAATATTTGGGTTGATTAGTTTAAAATCACTAATTCTGAGTATAAAATATTTAAGTAAGAGTAGAAATGATTGACAAGCAAATTACTCTGTCATAGCAAGCAGCCTTAATGTGATCATATGCAGGCCTAACCCTCATGAAACACATAATCACATAATGCATTGTGATTTCCTTCCAAGAAGTCTATCAGAAAGTGGTTTTATCTATTTATAATGCACTTTTTGACCCATTATTTGAGTGTTATTTATGCCACTGCTAACATCAGTCTTCACTGGAAATCAACTGCAAGCATCCGCTGAGTCTCCTATTTGTGTGGCGTGTGAGTAACCATTAACAAAGTTAGTGGCCACGGAGAGAATTTCAGATCAGTCACTTACAGGATGAGGTTCCATCTCCGCTGGAAGCTGCCTTAGAAGCTTGCAGCCTACACAGACAGCGAGGCAGCACACTAGGGTTTGGAACAGAGCTGCAGTGCCTCGTCAGATGGACATTAGACTGTTAATTGGGCACGATACAGCAAGCGTACGCTGTGTGTGATGCTCGCTGTGCCAACGGGAGTCGATTTATGATCTAAATATACTCCTGTTTTCACTTGCCATCTGTGAAAACCTTCAGACACACACACACACACACACACACACATATTGCTCTGGATGTTAAAGCGATCTCTTTCTGTGCAACATAATCCTTAAATGCTATTCACTGTTCGTAGAGGAGTGTGTGTGTGTGTGTGTGTGTGTGTGCCCTGCTCTAATGCTGTTTGCATGAGGCTATTTGCTCAGTCAAATTCAGAATCAGACTTCTGAAGTCTCTGTGAAGGATCTCTGTAAGCCATTTCTCTCTCTCTATCTCCTGTTGTCTTCCTCCATGTCCTCTTGTTTGTCGTGTATGTTTATGGTCTTATGTGTGTGTTCAAACTGGTTGATTGTCGAGTGTGTTCAATTGGTCGAAGTTCATGCTCACAAGCAAACATCTATAGTTTCACTGTAGAGCAACTACATTCGTTTCGGTTATTTTTATTTGACACTAGAAACAAAAATAAAACACTTAATGTAATGATTATAAATGGGTCATATCAAATATTATTCAATATTTTGTGATAAAAATTGTCTTAAATTAAAATGTTAAGTTGATTATTTTTTGAACATTGAACATAATGTTGAACAATATTTATGTTTTTAAACTTTATTATTATTATTATTATTTAATAATAATTTATTCATTAAGACTCAATGTTCTATATTTATTTGTTCTATATTATTTTAATATTTTTATTTTAATAAATCTAGAAAAAAGTGACATTTTCATTGTATGTAAAATTATTACAAAAGTTGTAAAAAAATATGTTTTATATATAATATAATTAATTGCATATTCCTTGATCTTTTAAGATAAAACATTTAATGTAAATATATATTTTTAAAAACTTTAAAAAATATATATTTTATTTTTATTATTTTAAAAATTGATTTTAATAAATATAGCAAATTGCTATTGAACTTTACAGTCAGCGATCATCATGAATTTTTATTGTATCAAAAAACATTTTTTTATGTAAAAAAAAACATTTATACATAAATTACAAAATGAACATGACCCCTTTTATTGATTTATTTTATCATTATTGAAGCACTTTAAAATGTTTTCAGTTTTTAGGAAGGTGTAAAGCACGGTTGTCTTGTACATAACCATCTCTCAATTTATTGATATTTCTATTTTATACACACAAATTGTAACCTAATTTGGCATAACAAGGTCAAAGTGAGAATCTGTGTGAGATATGCCTTGAGAGCAGGACATTTTTCAAAACTAAACAGGTGTGCTCTAGTTTCATCAAGACAACCACATGAAGCTCTATATTTAGTGTGTATATAGTGAACCGGTTATGCTTTACAAATAGAGGTGTAAATACTTGCCCTGATGGTTCGATTCAGTCAACCTTTCTAAATGATGCAATGCATTGTGAAATTTGCATCTAAGTCACTATTTTGACAGAGGCCTTCTCACTATATCTCTCAACTCATTTCATATCTCACACACACACCACACACACACACACACACACACACACACACACACACACACACACACACACCTTCCATGTCTATGTGTGTAGATATTAATGTTGCATGTTTGTGTTTCTACTGCAAATGTGCATTTCCTGTCAGCAAATATCACAACTTGTCATTTAGAAACCCATTTCAACATAAACAACATTACAGGCCACCTATGTATTGTCTAAATACAAGGGTCTCTATTATTGTGCATGGTGCCGTCTTCTTAAAGGTTAACAGGTGGCACTGTTTAAGATGAAGGGTAGTTTGATAACACAGTCCAGTATCAGCAGCACAGTGGCTCTGTTCTCTCGTTACAGCAGATTCCAGCGGTGAGCGTCCCGTCATGCTTGTGGTGTTCAGTGTTCTGGTCACAAGCCGATCGATAGAGCTTAATTGTGGGTAATGTGAGCTCTCTCTGTCTTTAACAGCCTAGCGGTCGATAAGCTGGCATACTGTTGGAACAGGTCGAGCTGGAATAGCAATAACCTTCATAGCAACATATATGACATAAACATGGGGTGGTACTGACACAAACTTTACGATTCTGTGCAATTCGACGTGACTCGATTTTGATTCACAAGCATACAATTCAATTCAATCTGTTTCAATATCAATTTGTTTGGATATACAGGGGCGCCTGCAGGATTTATTCCGAGGGTACGCACAGAAGGGGGGGGGGGTGATGGGTGCCATCAACTATACATTGAATCCTGTCAGATTGTACATTACTATAATGTTAAAGGTTTAAATTAACAACCCATGTGTATACAAACATTTAAACAGCACATAAGGCAGTTTGTATACTAACAATGTTATTATAAGAACTTTTGAATAGTCCTGTCAAACGATTAATTGAGATTAATCACATACAAAATAAAAGTTTTTGTTTACATTATATTATAATATATGTGTGTATGTGTGTACTGTATATATGTATTATGTCTATATAAATACACACACATGCATGTATATATTTAAGAAAAATGTTAAGTTTATATATTTATATATAATATAAATTATGAATGTAAATATATACATGTAAACATTTTCAAAATATATACTGTATGTGTGTGTATTTATATACATAAAAATATACACAGTACACACACATTATATAAACAAACACTTTTATTTTGGATGCGATTAATCACGATTAATCGTTTGACAGCACTACTTTTAAATAATATAAAATAATTATGTTTATTCTCCATTTGGATGTAAGTTAGATATTTTTAAAGTTAAACTTATTCAAGTATACAAGAATAGGATAAGTACAAATATAATGAATATGTACAGCGCATATTCTTAGTAAACGGCTCCTCTCTAGACTTAATTTCCCAATGGAATGGCTTTTCTGAGGTAAACATACTGTACGACATATTACGGTTTTTGTGTAACATTACAAGCTTTTAAATTGCCTGGCATAAAAAGTTGTTTTTGACGGATTTATTCTAACATAAATTAAGTACTAATGAACAGACTAAGTAAAAGTATAATGAGAATGTAACTGTGCATATTTAGCAAAATAACGCAAGCTACGAGATGTTGTTTACGGGCTGTTTTGTTGATGTCTTTCTGCAGTTGAAACACTGATGAATTTCGTAATAAACACACATAATTTGATATCCGAGACTTTATTTTACACCAGACATAAAAAGGCACAAAGCTTACTGTGATTTAAGAATCGATATCAGTTCAACCAAAATCGATATTTTCAATCCAGACAATAACAACGGACTAAATATGGCCTCAACGTCTCGGATAACACGTTTTGCTAACATTTTCATTGTTATAAAAAAAAAATCTTAATATTCTTTGAATTTACAAAGTTTTTTAATGTTTTAAAAAACAAAATTCTTGGTTAAACGAACATTAAGTGAACATTCCATTTCCCCAAACACTATTAGAATGTTACTTTTGAATATTATCTGAAACTAGTAGGCTATCAACATTTAAAAACATCAACAAAAAAATACATAAACAATTAATATTTTTTGTGTTAACAATTTGGGAACATTATGAAAGAGCTTTGCACAAACGTCAGGTTAACATTACTGGAAAAACGTTTGCTTATAACTTTGAGAGAACCTTGCCAAAACACATGCTGATATATCTTCTTCATCATTATCTACTTGACGACTGAGGCAGGTGGTCACATGTACTGTGGCATATATTAAAGACATTAAGGCATCTAAATGTGGTTTTGATATTTGCACACCGCCCTTTTGTTTTTTTTCATGTCATTCACTCTCTTTTTAACTCTCTCCATGTGTGACTAACACTCATCTCATCCTTCATTCACCTCCAGGCCGTCAATGCAGCACCAGAGTTTCTAATGCGTGACTGTGGGTAGGTACATCAACTGTTTTAAAATTATTCCACATGTTCAAACAGGAAACACTTCTTTATGAGGGTTTCCTGGTTCACAGTAGGTATGCAAATCTTGTTGCTCTCTCCTACTGGACATTTTGAACATGATAATACTATAAAATATGGTGTGTATGTTATAAGTAATTTAAGATCAACTATAAAGCACATTCTTTAGCATGTGAGCTGGTTGCATTGTGTGCATTTAACCTTATAAATGTGTTGGAATTCAAACATTTATTCTGTTTTGTGTTGCATTTTCATCATTTGGTGTAATGCATAGGAATAAATGTGCAGTATACTGTATAGGAATTTAATATGTAAACAATTGTATGTATTAATAAGAATATTTCAGTAGATATGCACACCTAAAGACAACATGAGATGTCACTCACAACTTATGGAGAGTGAAAAGATGTTTTGATATAAGAAAATAATGTAGAAAGGGGCATTATTTTGTCCATCTGGATTCATGTGTATCACAAAAATGGGTGATTATACCTAAACACTAAGCACTAGGATGTGTTTGACATATTTTAAACAAATAGTCTGTTTTAAAATAGTATTTACAAATATTCGTATATATTTATAATAATTTTTAATCATACAAAATATACAAATATATAATAATAATTCAAATGAAAGTATTCGAAGTAGTAATTTGATGTGATAGTAATTTTAAAATATTACATATTAAATAAGTCATCTGTAACCTCTATATATATATATATATATATATATATATATATATATATACATACATATAAACAACATTTATAATTCCAATTAAGTCCAGGTATATTTATTAATAAAGTAAACCCATTCCATTTTAATTTCATGTTGTCTTTAAAATATTGTAAGTTTGTTAGTTTGTACATTTTTAATGAATGCATTTTTGATTGGTGCTTTATTACCACACTGTCACCCAAACGTCCCGTTGGTTTAGGGTTATGAGGCGCTACACCCTCCTTCTTCCATCTAGTATCCATCAATCCCATGAAATATATTCAGTCGTCCTGTCTTCTGTCTGTCTCCTGAGGAATGGTTTTAACAGCTCTTAATAGAAGGGGTGTGTGGCTGCTCTTGTTTTCACCAGAATCCACACGGCTTGTTTGTGTTGCTCTGTTGTCCAGACAGACAGATACAGCACAGGTCGTGTGCTACTGAAGGACACCTGTAGTATGTGGTCAGACTGTGAGCGTGCTGTGTTTTAATATGAGCGCTGGGTGTTCTGCATCTGTAGGTGGCTGCTTTTATTGAACGGGAAGCTGCTGTTTTGTTTTTAATGCAAGTGTATTCTTGTAAACAAACTCCACTTTTAGGCTAGAAGGGTATGTTATACAAGTATGCAGATATGGATGTGAATGATTGGCGAGTGCATTACAAGCGTGCTGGATTATTTAGCATGCTTCATGTATGTTCTGTGGTGGTTAGAAACCTCAGACTTGGAATGTCTGTAAAGCTGTCTGTCTGACTATCTATCTGCATCTGTCTGTCTGTCTGTCTTTCTATCTGCATCTGTCTGTCTGTCTGACTATCTATCTGCATCTGTCTGTCTGTCTGACTTTCTATCTGCATCTGTCTGTCTGTCTGTCTGTATGTCTGTCTGTCTGTCTGTCTGTCTGTCTGTCTGTCTGTCTGTCTGTCTGTCTGTCTGTCTGACTGACTATCTATCTGCATCTGTCTGTCTGTCTGTCTGTCTGTCTGTCTGTCTGTCTGGCTGGCTGACTATCTATCTGTCTGTCTGTCTGTCTGTCTGTCTGTCTGTCTTTCTATCTGCATCTGTCTGTCTGTCTGTCTGTCTGTCTGTCTGACTATCTATCTGCATCTGTCTGTCTGTCTGACTATCTATCTGCATCTGTCTGTCTGTCTGTCTGTCTGTCTGTCTGTCTGTCTGTCTGACTATCTATCTGCGTCTGTCTGTCTGTCTGTCTGTCTGTCTGTCTGTCTGACTATCTATCTGCATCTGTCTGTCTGTCTGTCTGACTATCTATCTGCATCTGTCTGTCTGTCTGTCTTTCTATCTGCATCTGTCTGTCTGACTATCTATCTGCATCTGTCTGTCTGTCTGTCTGTCTGTCTGTCTGTCTGTCTGTCTGTCTGACTATCTATCTGCATCTGTCTGTCTGTCTGACTATCTATCTGCATCTGTCTGTCTGACTATCTATCTGCGTCTGTCTGTCTGTCTGTCTGTCTGTCTGTCTGTCTTTCTATCTGCATCTGTCTGTCTGTCTGTCTGTCTGTCTGTCTGTCTGTCTGACTATCTATCTGCATCTGTCTGTCTGTCTGACTATCTATCTGCATCTGTCTGTCTGTCTGTCTGTCTGTCTGTCTGTCTGTCTGACTATCTATCTGCATCTGTCTGTCTGTCTGTCTGTCTGTCTGTCTGACTATCTATCTGCATCTGTCTGTCTGTCTGACTATCTATCTGCATCTGTCTGTCTGACTATCTATCTGCATCTGTCTGTCTGTCTGTCTGTCTGTCTGTCTGTCTGTCTGTCTGTCTGACTATCTATCTGCATCTGTCTGTCTGACTATCTATCTGCATCTGTCTGTCTGTCTGTCTGTCTGTCTGTCTGTCTGTCTGTCTGTCTGTCTGTCTGTCTGACTTTCTATCTGCATCTGTCTGTCTGTCTGTCTGTCTATCTGTCTATCTTTATCTGTCTCTCTCTCTACCTGAAGCTGAAACCGACAGTAGCAGAAGACAGTTATGTTATGTCTTGCTATGCACCCCTTGCATGTATTTCTGTTAAAATTAATCGTAAAACCATTCTTGTATAACATTTTGAATTGAATAATTTTTTTAACCATTCTTATTAAATTGTGGCATTGAATCGTTCATAAAACCATTCTTGCTACATTGTTGCTTTAAATCGATTGATAAACATTATTTATCCAAATTGTCAGATTGACATTAATTTAATTATCCATAAAACCATTCTTACTAAAATGTTGCATTGAATCATTCGTAAATCTCTTATGCTTTGACTAATCCAAAAAAAAAACATAATGTGTTGCTTTGAATTGTTCATAATGCAACATTTTACAAAAGAATGGCTTTGCAAACTAGTTACACAGAAATTATTTTTTATTATCGACTTTATAGTATTTTGTGTGCACATGTGATGTGTATGGCTGTTTGGTTGTGATTGTGGAAATAATTTAATATAGATTTAAAATAGATTTTCCACATTTATGTGAAAATAGAGAAGAAAGTGTGTGTGTGTGTGTTGTGTGTGTTGTGTGTGTGTGTGTGTGTGTGTGTGCGTGCGTGTGTGTGTGTGTGTGCGTGCGTGTGTGTGTGTGTGTGCATGCGTGCGTGCGTGCGTGCGTGTGCGTGCGTGTGTGTGTGTGTGCGTGTGTGTGTGTGTGTGTTCAAGCTGTTGTCCTACTTTCCGAGGAAAGTTTCCTCGTCTTTTTTTTCCTTGTCTTTCCTTGTTTCCAGAGTATTTTTTTCTGTGTTCATTGTGCAGCAAACTTTTCCCACGTTCACCTCTTCCTCTCCCAAATAAACACACATATAGGAAGAAACCGGGAGAGAGACAGATAAACGGGTCTGATATGTGGGTTGAAGGTCGCTGCTAGTCCCTTCACTTGAAAGATTGGTCACATAAGCCTGACTACTAAACTCACTAAAGCTCAATGTAGCATACATCATTCTGAATTAACTTTTTACTGATAAGCACTAAACATTTTTTATCTGTTAAAAATGTCATTTATATCAGAATTACTGTAATTCTGAGTTTCTAGGGAGCTAATTGTAGATATATTACCATTTCTGCATATTTTATTGTAGTTGACAACTTTTAGTTCAGGTTTTATATAAATAAAACTTACCATTAGTTGCTTAATATTTTACATAAGAATATAGATGTGAATTCATGTAATGTTTAGCAGTAAATCCATGTATGTAGGGATTTTGGTGCAGCGAGTGTGGAAATGTAACTGGCATGTAAACTTTGTGTTGCCGTCTCGTAATTACGGTAATTCTGACACTACATGAAGTGCTATAGACCAGTTTTTGTCATGATTATGTTTTACAAAAGCAGGCTTTATGACCTCCCAGTCAAGTGAAGTATAATAGGATGTTCAGGAGATTGTCAGAGAAACCAGCCAGCGGTCCTCGAGAGCATATCTGTTCACTAACTCATCTGCAGTGTGTCAGTATCAGTATCAGTATCTTAGGGGGACATTTAACATTACAGAAGTGATTGGATGAGAATTACTCTAGTAATTACTGCTACAATCAGTAGTATATGATTTTTAGTCATTGAGCTTTGGAATGGCTCTATATAATTATATAAATATTAGTTTTTTGCGGGGGTTGTTCAATACCAAAATGTATCTTTGGTATTAAAGATACATTTATTGATTTATTTATTGCCTGTTTAATGCCACCTTTGTTCACTATATTTTTGAAACTTTGAAAATGCATTAAATACATTTTAGACCATGAGCTTTTTATATATTTATTTACATATATTTATCTATATATTATAAGATATGTGCTTATGCTGGGTACACACTAACATATTTTATTAATCTTGTAAGAACTTCAAAATGTGGGAGACCACAAACATGAGGACAAAACAATCCTAGATTGAAGCGTTTTGCTTCTATAGTGTGTGGTGTGCTGTGACAAAGACAGCCGACGGATCTTCAATCAGAGTCCAGACTGTGAACACGGGAAACCTCGCAGAATCTCTCCAGACTTGAGAATAAACAAGATCATTTTTTTATTGCAATTTTAGAACAAAGAACATACAAGGAAATAACAAGAAAACAGTTACAGCTCAAAACAATTACAACACAACTAGATATAGCTTTGATATAAACAATATACAAAAATCAGGAAAAATAACTAAATATAAAACGATAAGCCAGGGGAAATGTATAAATTACAATAAATTAAATTTGAGAAAAACAGTAAAACTAAATCCCACCCCGCAATGATAGTGTCCAAATTATTTTGTGCTGCGCATGACTGCATTTGTTATGCTTTCGTCTTCTGCCAGCTTTCTTTCTGATTGGACATTGTTTCGTTTTATGTGATAATCTGCAGATCAAACACGTGTTTGTCCTCGGTGCCACCCCCCCCCCCACACCCACACACACCCATACACACACACACACACACACACACACACACACACACACACACACACACACACACACACACACACACACACACACATACACATACACATACACACACACACACACACACACACATACACACACACACACAGAGAGCAGGATTTCTGATCACCTCCGACGTTCTTCCGAGCAGATTCAGTCACTCTTAACACCTCACACCTCAGAGAAGATAATCTTTAGATCCACCAAGACAATCGGGACACACCTAGGATTGTCAGAAGGGGAGAAATCACCCCAAAATCAGCCCGATTATCATGTGGTGTGCACCCAGCATTAGATCACAGACCTTGAGCTTTGGAAAAGCCATACATAAATTAATAACATCTATTTATTTATTCATTTGAAAATGTATCAGTACAAAATAAAATAATATTTTACCTAATAATTGATAGTTTTGTGCTTATTGGTACAAAGAATAAAATAAGTTGCCACTAACAATCCTTTTATAATGTTTCATAAATCAGTTGAAATGCTTCACAAAGGCTGCCGTGGTTTCCTCGACAATCTCCTACAGTCGTATCTGTTGTCTAGTCTTACTCTACACTGCCCTGCTTAACTACCACTGGTTAACTGAAACACTTCATCACCAATCTAAAACATCCAGCGGGTGTTTTCTTCAGCCAGTGGGAACGTGTGAGCGTTTCTGTGTGGAGTGTTTGTTTCTGGAAAACTATTTTAATCTTGTGAAGTTGTTGTTTTTGAAAACCAATGTATGACGAATTTCATAACTCTCATTTTCCTGTTTTGTCTTCTGTCCGTCTGTCTTTTACGTGTCTCTTCACTTTTAATTTCACATTTGTGTCACTTTATACTTATTGTTACGTTTTTCACGTTTGCATTCGTTTTGTTCCTTTATCCATAAATCATTTTCCGTCTGCCACATCAATATATTAACCGAACATGTAACGCCCAACCCATCGTCCATGCGGTTTAATCTAAAAACACACATCTTATAATTCATTTAACCTGTCGATTAAACTTGGTAAAACGATCTGCCAGCCACCGGTTACGAGAAATCTCGCAGCCTGAACAACATATCAGGAATGCGTTTGACCCCCATCACCAGCACGCCCTTTGACCCTTACGAGGCCCCGGGACCCCTCCGTCGCTGCCGCTCACCCATTCCCTCCATTTTGTAGCAGAAAAAGCGTAAAGAGTGACAGAACGACTCAGGAAAGGAGGAGAGAAAGGCAGGACAGCCTCACACTCACGTTCATAGCAATAACAAGGACTGATGTTAGTTATGAACTGGACTTTGGCAGGTTAACAACTGTACGTATGTTAATGAGCGGGTCAGACAACATGTTAAACATATGATTTTGACGCTCAAGGCAGATAAATAAATGCATTTTCATTTCGAATACACTCATATTTTGTTCCCTCAAACTCTGAATTAAGATGAATATAACTGTGAAAACATGCAATTCTGGGCTGTAGAAAACAGCAGTTATTAATGTAAGAATAATGTACATATGCAATCACTACTCTGCCAATAGGGGTTAAAAATCCAATGTATCACACATGTGTGTATACTTTATTTGTATTTGTCTTTGGTCTGAAATAATTTAGTTTAATTGCGAAACTATTGAATCAAAATTGACGATCTGGCAAATTGATTATTTGAGCTTTGATAATACAGTCTCTCCACGATCATTTATTTTATTTTGCACATGGTCATCATCATTGTTTGTTTGTTTAATCATATGCATACTGTGTTATGCCCATTATAACATGGTGCCAAATATCGCCCACCTCAGAGCAAAGACTTGCGATCCAAAAACTGTACACGAGGAGCAAAAAAAGAACATTTGATGGAAATATTTTCCTTTGGTTGCGTTGTACACTGTTTGTGATGTGTTAGTGTTAGATTTTTAATATGATGCTCCAAAAAACCTCTAAAAACGCTCCTTCATATATATGCAAAATGTGCAATATTCCATCCTAATTCATAATGCTGCAAACGTACGCACATGTGGTGTTATAAATGTATGTGCAAGAGAATTCATCTTGATGAAAGGGTTAAACGAATGGAAGATGTGATGATTTTAAGATTATTTCTTGTTGGTCTTGTCAATGTTACTGTCCTGCTGTTGTTTTTTATTATATTTTGAATGTTTTTCAAAGACAAATTGTTTTTGTTTTCAAAAACATTACACAACGGTTTCATTTGTATATGATATATACGTAAGTGTTACTGTGTTTCTTTTTGGATAAATAGAAATAGACAAAAAAACATACAGTATATATGTGTGTGTGTGTGTGTTCAGGGGTGCTTCCAGAATCATTAACAAAAGAGCTGATACTAAGTAATTAAGCCATTTCTGAGAAAATACTTCCCTGAAATAGCACCAAAAAAGAAAAGAAAATAATATTGCAAAGTTGTAGTATATAGGGAACTGTATGTTATCTAGTTCTTAATCATTAAATGTGATTTAATTTCCCAATGGAGAACAACCACTGCTGAGACAGTAAATCAATCAGTAAGGAGCCGTTTTGTTTTAAACATGGCTCCTCGATCATGCAAACCTGGATCCTACAATGTTCCCGGCGTTGTGCAAGATTCAATCCTCCAAAGTGACTGTATTCTCCAGTTCAGGATTGATACGGTTTCTATAATAACCAAAGTCTGGCCATTTAGAAAAAAGCTTTTTCTGACAAAGTCAAATGATTATCAAATATACACTACCATTCAAACATGTTTTCTTTTTTTAAAGAAATAATATTTTATTCAGCAAGAATTGCTTAAAAGTGACAGTAATTAAGAGTAGCCAAAGTTTTTTAACCTTCTATCATCAAAGGATTATATATAACTTTAAAAATGATGTATTACATATATACTTTCAACATTGCTAATAATAATAAATATGTTAGAGCTTCAAAACAGTGTAGAATGATTTCTGAAGATCATGTGACACTGAAGACTGGAGGAATGATGCTGAAAATACAGCTTTGATCACGGAAATAAATTACACTTTAAAATATATTCACATAGAAAACCTATTTTTACTGTATTTATGATTAAATAAATGCAGCCTTGGTGAGCATAAGAGACCTCAAAAACATAAACAAATATATATTTTGAATGGTAGTATATCTCACTATATATCTACAGTAAATCTTGAATTTTAAAGATTGAATATTGAAAAAAATATATAATAATTAGGTGCCAGAACAGCGAGAAACAGCTTTATAAATGCAAAATCCTCACAAAAATCTATTTAAATTAGTGGTGGGCCGTTATCGGCGTTAACGTGCTGCGTTAACGCGAGACTCTTATCGGGCGATAAAAAAAATATCGCCGTTAATCTATTCTCAAAGTTGGGTTGGGAGCTGGGTCTATACTACGCAAGCTATGATGACTTTCACCCTGATATTTTAGCGCGGATGTATACCTAGCCGAATTGCACTGTAGGGGGCGAGAACGAGTCTTCGAACTAGAGGCTCGCAGTCCGTGATGGACAGATTGTTAACGGCTGGTCTATGTGGTAATACAATCGGGCAGGACATCCAAACGCTCACCTATCATTCATCAACCTCAAATATGGCTTTTCATCTGAAAGATGTATGTAGTAGCAACTTTACATGGCCGCTCAATATGATGTTAACCTAGAGAAACGTGCGCTATTGAAGTGTTTGTGTGGAAGCGCGTTTGCTGCAGGACAGGCTCCGGTGCGCTCACTTGCTCTTAAAATCTCCGTCATTCTTGGTCATACAGATAAAAGTAGCCTAATACATCTTTCGAATCTGTAAAGACTCTACGTTTATTTGTGTGCACTCAGAATAACAACGAAACGTTGCGCTTTTAAGCAAACAGGATGCGCTTTAGGTCTCATGTGAACTTGAGCGAGAAACTTCGAAACTCCGTCTTTAAAAAATATATCTATAGAGAGTGAAATGTCTAAAAAATAAAAATAGAAGACGTGTGTGTTAGCATGGATGATTTACATGAAATTGAATCTGTGCAATACTGTGCATAAGATGGCTTTCAGTTCAATATAATAACAAAAAACGACATTTTGGGTTTTTATTCAACTAATAAGGTGGGCACGCTGTGATCTGTACTATATTTTTACTGTAATTGACAGTTATCGAAAAAAAACAACAAACAACAACACGGGAGTGGGAGGGAATGGGAGTCATTCTTCCGGGAGTGGAACGGGATTTTCCTCCAGTTTTTTCGTGGGATTGGGACGGGAAGAGATTAAAGTTTGTGATGCATTTTGGAAACAGGAGATGAGCCCCTGGTCTAATGCGCCACCTGGCTTGAGAAACCCGTTCTCAAAGACTTACTTTTAGTCATTATTTGGGTAGCACACATATTCTGAATGCCTTCGGCAGAACTCAAATGAGCCATTTTAATCTAGATTAATCTAGATTAATTCCAAAATTAATCTAGATTAAAAAAATTAATCTATGCCCACCACTAATTTAAATGTTTTATAATGTTCTATAATTGTCACATTGCTGTACATGCATCTGCGGTGGGATTGAATCCTGCACGACACCGTTGTTGAATAAACATGTAGCGGGACGCCAGGCCTCCTCATACACTGTGAAACCAGAGCCTTTCTTCCTCTAAAGCTGATTAGTCTCCATTAGTTATGAGAAGATTCATTCTCTAGATGAAATAATAAGAAGTATGTCTTTCCTCCATTTGTGAGTTGATGTTCAATTTAATATTGTGCTGTTCTTGTAGTATGCAGATGTTTAAAATGATTTTTTTTCTTGTGTACACTATGTAGCTGTGCCCTATACAACACTGTCAGGTCACTGAAACACATGGAACAGGTTTATATTATAAAGCAAGAGCCCTCTATGAGGATAATTTAGGCTACAGTGTTGTTGTAGAGACCGCTAGCTAGATTTAACTAGCTTCACCTGTTAATGCAAAGCTTCTAGGCCGACATGATCTGTACAAATGTGTATCTACACGAGCGAATGCCCATTAAACTCACCTCTGCCTTTCTCTTTATGTATGCTGGTTGTTCTTTAAACACTCTGTGCTGTGTTGGCATTTACTGTTTGTACATGAGTGTGTGTGCATTTTGAACTATATATGTTTGCACATTAACTGAAAACTGTCATTGAACTGCACTCGTTCACCCAGATTACATTCGTATGTGTAAAAATGACACAAAGGTGAATTTTGACAGATATATTACTTCTTACTGAAATGTACAAAATCATAGGTATTGATAGTGGTTCAGGCATAATCTCAATGTTCAGCTGTTTCATTTTCTCATATATTGACGCAACCGGACAATAAATGACTGCGCTTATTATTATAGTTGAATGAATTATCTGTTAACTGAATTCTTACAGTACATGCTTAACTTTTACCAGCCATCCACAGGTAAACCTTCCCCAGCTTTCTACTGTTCTGTTTTAATCAATAAGTTTCCTTTATCGGTGATAATGTAGTCGCTTATTATATTTTAAATTGATTTAAAATGTATCTGGGGTGGACTATTCCATTCCTGCTAGGTCTTAGAAGGTTAATTGGCCACATATCGTGTTAATACGCAAGTGTGATCTCCAGTGTCTTCAGATTTCAGGTTAAACACTGTGTTATCATTAATTGTAATTAGCACCTGTGTGTTTTCTCCGGGACTGGACTTTTTCACCCCTGAGAAGATACATTGCACAGCCGGTGTTCAGTGCATGCAACTTCGTCTTGCGATCTGTGTGTGTGTAGAAGAGTTTTAACTGTGTTTGTCTCAAATACTTTTTTTCAGTAGCTTTGTATTTGTGTGATTTTCTAAAAAGCATTTCTACATTTTAAAGAATAGTTCTCTCAAAAATGAAAATTTGCTGACCGTTTACTCACCCTCAGGTCCTTCCTTATGGGAAGAGATTTGGAGAAATGTAGCATTGCATCACTCGCTCAACAATGGATGCTCTGCAGTGAATGGGTGCCGCCAGAATGAGAGTCCAAACAGCTGAAGTTAAAAACACATAATTTTTCTTCACAATATGTTAAATGACAACCTGGAGTGGTGTGAATTATTGTTGTTTTTATCAACTGTTTGGACTCTCATTCTGACGGCACCCATTCACTGCAGAGCATCCACTGGTGAACAAGTGCTAAATGATGAATAAACAAACTCTTCTTCATCTTGTATGTCATGAGGGTCGGTAAATGTTCCGCAAATTTTATATTCAACGAACTATTCTTTCTGTGACTTCTTTTAAACGCTTTACGTAATTAATGTCCATTTCTAACAAAATCATTATATCTCTGTTTTTGTCCACAGTGTTAAGTTTCTAGAATTTGGCAATTCTGTTAAGGAGACACGGTTAGTCGCTGAATCCTGAAAAATTTGCCGATGGGGCCGTACCATCCACGCGGGACATGTGAGGAATGTCGGAGTGGCAAGAGGGTGTGACTGGAAACAAAAAACAAGGAAACTGGAATTTTCCGAGGTCGGATCTTCACACGGTAACCAAAGCAACCTCACTGAAATTCCGGATCACTCCTCTTTCTACAGACTGACTGACTTTATAGCACTGACACCTGAAAGAGTGACTCTTGAAGGACCGAAAGGAAAACATTCCAACGTTTTTAGATCAAAACACCAGGCGTTTTGACTGCCTCACTCACCTGGGCCCTGAGTTTCTGTATACTAATCTATATGTAAGAATGAAGGACCAAGTTATTATAATAATAATTATGTAGCATTTCTGCTAAGACCCTGTAGCATTTCTTGGCTGGGAGAACTCTCCGACAGACTGATATTTCATTGACCATTTGCACAGAATGACTAAAAATGGCTTAGTCATGCACAATGTTTCTTGTTTTCTTCCCCCACTCAGCATATTAGCAGCAAAATGTGTTGTCTGTGCATTGCCGTGTGGTAGTTCCCAGTCCGAGTCTTAGAGTAGCTTTTCTTTGTGAATGAATCTAGAGCACTGAAAAGTGAAACGCAGCACTCTGCTTTGGTAACAGATGAATGTTGCTATTCCCAAACAGTCTTCCAGTTTTTTTCCCGAGCGTTCGGGGGAGGCAACATCGAAAACAGACCCGACAGACCAAAGCCCAACTGTGACCAAATAAAGTACGAAAGCTACAATGGCACAAAATAACTTAAGACGTTCCCTGTCAGATCTGAACTTTTCGTCCCTTTAAATATGAACGGATTGGCTGTTCTGCCAGGGATGCTGTTTGTAATTCCCAAAAACACTCTCTCTCGTTCCTGATTATAGAGATTTATTTTGTAGTTTATTTAGTAGAGCTAATGCTGCCATTGATTATATACATGCACATGTAAGTGCTTGGACCAATAACAAATGGACGTTTGTTTTTCTTCATGGAAAGAGGGTATAAAGGTCAGGGAAATGCAGAGACATTCTTAAAATCTCCCTTTCTAAAAATCTTCTATGCGTCTAAAACGGCCTTTTCAGAGTTTCCCTCCATCTCTGTCTTGTATTCTCTCCTATTGGCTTGACAGCGCCGTTCCTTCTTAACTAATCAGAGGGAGCGTGGGAGGTCACGCCAAACGAATCAAGAAGAATAAATGCACAAAATAAGAACAAATTTATATTTTGATAAGTAGTTGCAAAAACACGTCCATGGTTCACGAGGAACACGACGCAACCGGCGTCCGAACGCGACTGTAAAAATGCAACGCCGACCAATCTATGAACAGCTGCCGACTTGTACAAAAAAGGACAAAAGAAAAGATATTAACGCGCTCTTTTGGAGGAAGGGTGCAAAAACAGAAGAGATTTTTTCCTCGTAGACTGAACTGTGAGAAAATGGATGTCAAAATATATGAGAGAAAAAATAACAAATGAAAAAAAATACTATTAAACGTAAAAAAATGCATTTTTGTAACTTTGTTTACCAGCATGAGAACTTTGCATGACTGTATTTTCTGCTAGCCCTTAGTTGAAGTGGGGAGGGCTAAAATAATAATAAAAAAAAGATATTAATAATAAAGATGTTACTAAAAATAAATAAATAAAAAAACATGATATGCAATGGAAATGTAAGAAAAATCATATATTTAAAAGAGCTATATTTTGTTTTGAAATAGGAATAAAATGTGAATAAATTCTGACTGCGAGTTACACACTGAACTGTTTTATTAGTTTAAGATTAAAAAACCTCAATGCCACCAAAAGTTATTCTGCTACATACTGCCCGATGTTACATTCTCGTTCGGTTTCATTTCTTCCATCGAAACGCCGCCTGGACTGTATATTTTGGTTGCGAATCTCTCTCTTAGTATGCCGTAGGAGTCGTCTATCTCGTCTCTTATTGAAGTGTTCGGCTAATGTTTGTCAGCGTACAACATTAGTTCCCTCTGTAGCCATGATAACAACTGTGCTGATGCTAGAGTCCTCTGTAAGCAGCATATGGCGTCTTTTCCCACCTGCATCGCGGCTGATAGCGTTTCATTCTCACTTTGAGTTCACCTGCTCTCATTGGCAATAATACGAATGATAATCTAGAGATCTGCTCGATGGAGATTGTAGCTAGTCAAAGTGGAGACTCGTACCAGTCTCGGCGTCTTCCTTACGAACAGATGCAGCGTGGAAAACTGTGTTTTTGTAGAGGCGTTGTGTCTCTAATCTCAGGTGAAACATGTGAATGCTCAGCTCCGCAACGGACCTCTGCCTGCCCGTGCAGCTATTTCTCATTTTCATCTCGTCTGATTGTTTTCAAGAGCATTTTGCTGTCATTTAGTTGATGGGTTTCCTGTTAAAACAGGAAGTTAGGACACAGGCATCATTCCTTGCCAATAGTCTTTAGCCTTTAGCTTAGAAAAATAACAGCTAATCGCTTATTCAATGGGCGAAAGCAGTGAAAACACATGAATATGAATAAGCTCAGAAGAGAAAGAAATTGTCATTATGTAGGCCTTATACCGTCTACAGAATTAGAATTACTAACATTAATCGTGCTAATTTGAATTAATTGTCTTAAAATCATCACCCAATTTTTGTATCTATTTGTTTGTCATACAACTTGCTTTGGGTCTCAAGAAACCGGGTTAAAGCCAAAGCTAAATGCTAAAGATTTAGGTGAATAAAGCATCACAGTTTAGTTAAATGTGTTTATCTGTCATTCTGTAATATAGGCTACATAAATAGCTAACTCTAATCATGCTATTTTGGTGTCCGTAAATGTGCAGTTTTGCTATTTGTTTAGCAGTTGTTTTTGTATCACTGGACACAAGGCTAAAGCTTTAGCAATTAGCATTAGGCTAATGTGAAACATACCAGTTGAGTTAAAGGTGTTATTCTAATGCTACAGAATTAAAATAGCTAACTCTGGTCATGTTAATTTGGTGTCTTGAAATGTTTAGTTTTACACAACTTATTTAACATGGAATTTGTTTTCGGTTTTCAGGACACCAAGCTCAAGCTAAACCTTTAGCATTTAGCTTTATGTTAATATGAAAATCAAAGTTAAATGTTTAGCAGTTGCCATAATATTGGCTACAGAATTAAAATTGCCATCATGCTAATCTGGTGTCTTAATGTTTAGTTTTACACAACATGTTAATCATAGTTATTTTTGCTTCTCAGGCCACCAGTTTGAAGCTAACCTTTAGCATTTAGCTTTAAGAAAATGCAAAACCTCATAGTTACATTTACGCATTTAACAGATGCTTTTATCCAAAGCGACTTACAGTGCATTCAGGCTATACATTTGTATTGTCAGTATGTGTGTTCCCTGGGAATCGAACCCACAACCTTTGCGCTGCTAACGCAATGCTCTAACCACTGAGCCACAGGAACATAGTTAAATGTGCTAACTGTTATCGGTTCACTTTTACACAATATGTTTCATA
Organism: Oxygymnocypris stewartii; assembly: GCA_003573665.1. Taxonomy (NCBI): domain Eukaryota; kingdom Metazoa; phylum Chordata; class Actinopteri; order Cypriniformes; family Cyprinidae; genus Oxygymnocypris; species Oxygymnocypris stewartii. Next base: position 22,776 of record QVTF01022646.1, read on the forward strand.
AAAGTAGTTTTTAGTTATCAAGACACTAGGCTAAAGCTAAACCCTTAGTTTTAAGCTAATAAAAAACATCCTAGTTTAGTTTTTTCTTTTCGGATGGGTCTTGCCGAAAGGTACTTTGGCCTCACTCAGTAGCATCATTAGCATGTAGCACTGCAGCTAATCTATTAGCATTTAACACAAGGGCATTTGCAAACTTGTTCACATCATTGAAGAATGTGCAAAACTTTGTGAGAGTCCTATGCAAGATCTATTAGCTATAATCTACATGACAGGCAAATCACATGAATCATATTTTTAGTAATTGAATCAGTCAACTTAAGCAAATAAGTCAAGGTTTATATTTTCATCGCAGATGTGTGTGACTTTCTTTCAATGTCAGGGCAGATAGATCAAATATGGCCAGTTGCCCTTGAAAAGGTGTAGATGAATATTGTAGGTGTAAATGATATTGTAGATGAAAATCTTCTGCTAATTAGCAAATCGGCAGAAAGGACAGAACGAAGTAAAATGAGAGACGGTGACGGTTCGAGCAGGCAGCGGTCCGGTGTCTGGTGTGGGGGACGGTTTGTGATATTTCGGGTGTGCTGATATCATCGGCTTCTGATATAAAGTGGAAGTGAACATGCGACCTTTAGGAGAAAGACAATATGACACAGCTTATATTTTCTAAAACTTACCAAGTGAAAACGAGATGTCTCGACCGGTGCTGGGTCACTGGGTCCGTTCCCAGCCCAGCAGCCCAAATAGGTTTTTGTGCATATTTATAGTTTTATAAATACTTTTGTTTATAATTATCAATCTATTGAATCATTTATATTTTATACAGAGTTTTTTTTGTTCTGAGTTCAATCATCGCTTTTGATTGTTCATATTTTTTATGACCACTTTGATGTCGTTCGCTATGAATATAAAAAAGAGCCTGTGTTTGGTTTTATTTCAGAAGGCATTAGGTCACAGATAATCATTTAAAGCATGCTTCTAGCAGATCCACACAGGCACATGCCAGTCTGATTTAGGTTTACTCTCAAACATGTTGGTTTTGTTTTCAGGACAGGTTGAGCTTGTCTCTCCATCTTTCACGCACATTGAAGCACACTGCCCTCTTAAGATGATTTGGATTGGTAGATCTGTCTGCATCTAATTCGTCTTGTTCGATTTACTGTGCCTGCTCTTGTATTTAGTGTCAGTTCGATCACTCGTTTCTTGTGTATGAAGTTGATTTGATGTACTTGAATTACAGATATGCAATCACCACCTCTCTGACCACTGCCAATCATCCCGATCGATCAACATGATCAGTAATCAATATGATTAAAGTGTTTAACAACCCTGATGTGTTTTTCTTTACACGAGACCTAATGCACATTGACACTTGCATCCATACGGGAAGAGATTTTCCTTTTGTGTTTTTATAATAATATGAAACATGTTGGGTCAGTAAAGTTATCTTTATATTTATTGATCTATTTGTATTCATAGAGGAAAGATTACATTTCAAACTAAATTTATATCTCAAACAAATGTTGATATTGTGCTCATTTTGTTCATCAAATAATCCTGGGGAGGAAAATCATATTTCTTGAGCAAATCAGCATATGAAAATGTGACAAGTAATGATGCTGAAAATACAGTTCGATCACAGGAATAAATTACATTTGAAAATATATTCAAATAGAAAAAAGCTATTTTATATTGTAATAATATTGTGAAATATGACTGTTTTTACTGTATTTTTGATTAAATAAATGCCACCTTGGTGAGCAGAGAAAAAACATGGTAATGAATGTAACCCCAGATTTTTGACTGATAGATTATATATTTGTGAACAGTCAGATATGCTTAATATACCAATTAAAAAATATATAAAATTTTATTAAAAAATCATTACAAGACTAGGGGCAATCTGATCATTTCTTGAGATTTCATATTACAATGTTGACAATTTTTTATCCAATTTTTTGCACTGCATAACTTAATATCACAGGCCAGATGTAATATGTACTGTAAAACACAAAACAATGCACTTAAATCTGTTTCGATGTTTTATTTTGTTAACAAATGAACAGAATTGAAAACATTCCTCAAATGCTTCCCATGTGAGCAAAGGAAACAGAAATACAAATTCAGAGAGCCAGACAAGTTACCATGAAGCCTGATAAAGCAGAAACACAAGAGTGCGCATGTTTATTACAGATCAAGAGAAATAATGGCAAACATGCAAAACA